>JAUNZO010002762.1:0-114586 GCA_031894775.1 Chloris gayana
TTACCAGAGACTCTGTTGACGGCGACGCAGCTTGATACCTTGCTGCTACGTAACAATCGTCTCACCGGCAGCCTCCCACCCACGCTGTACAGCAACCTTACGAGGTTAAGCGTGGAGAACAACCAGATTGGCGGCAGCATTCCGGCAGCTGCTGCCGCGCTGAAGGTGTTCACCGCAAGCAACAACCGGTTTTCCGGCGACATACCGGCGGGTCTTGGCGACGGCATGCCGATGCTGGAGACGCTGGACCTGTCCGGTAACCATCTCTCCGGTGGAATCCCGTGGAGCTTTGGCAATCTGAAGCACCTGACGCAGATTGTACATGAGGGATAACCAGCTCACCGGCGAGATACCGACCGAACTCGGTTCCATGCCGGTCCTCAGCCTCCTCGACCTGTCATCCAACAAGCTCTCCGGCGACATACCGCCGGCGCTGGCCAAGCCGACCATCACCTCCCTCAACCTGTCCTCAAACCAGCTCAGCGGCAAGGTCCCGCTCGGGCTCGCCACCGCGGCCTACGACCGAAGCTTCCTCGACAACCCCGGCCTCTGCACCGCCGCCGGTCCGGGGGCCGGCGGACTACTCGCCGGCGTGCGCTCCTGCTCGGCAGGATCACAATCCAGCACGGATTCTTCTGGAGGCATCTCGCGTGGGCTCCGCGCGGGCCTCCTCGCCGCGGGCGCCGCGCTCCTCCTCATCGCGGCGGCGTTCGCCTTCTTCGTGGTCCGCGACATCAAGAAGCGGCGGCGCCTCGCGAGGCAGAAGGACTGGAAGATCACGCCGTTCCAGGTCCTGGACTTCGGCGACGCGGCCATCCTCCGCGGCCTCACGGAGGACAACCTCGTCGGCCGCGGCGGGTCGGGGCGCGTGTACCGCGTGGCCTACACGAACCGGCGCGACGGCACCGCCGGCCTGGTGGCCGTGAAGCAGATCCGGGTCAGCGCGGCGGACGAGAAGCTGGAGCGCGAGTTCGAGGCGGAGGCGGGCGTGCTCGGCAGCGTCAGGCACAACAACATCGTGCGGCTGCTGTGCTGCCTATCGGGCCCGGAGGCCAGGCTCCTGGTGTACGAGTACCTGGGCCACGGCAGCCTGGACAGGTGGCTCCACAGCGACGCCGTCGTCCTCGGCGGCGGCGCCGGTGGCGTGGCGAGGGTCCGGTCCGTGCAGCGGCGCGCCCCGCTGGACTGGCCAACGAGGATCCAGGTGGCCGTGGGGGTGGCGCAGGGGCTGTGCTACATGCACCACGAGTGCGAGCCACCCATCGTGCACCGCGACGTCAAGACCAGCAACATCCTGCTCGACTCCGAGTTCCGGGCCAAGGTCGCGGATTTCGGCCTCGCCAGGATGCTGGTGCGGGCCGGGGCGCCGGAAACCATGTCCGCCGTCGCAGGGTCGTTCGGGTACATGGCTCCTGGTAAGAATCCATCTCCGTTTCTCCGCCTCCGGTTGTGGCAAAATTTTACGTTCTCTGGTATTTCCGGGGCTTAGATTGCGGACCTTTTTTGCTGCAGAGTGCGCTTACACGAAGAAAGTAAACGAAAAGGTTGACGTGTACAGCTTCGGCGTCGTGCTGCTGGAGCTCACCACGGGCAAGGAGGCGAACGACGGCGGCGAGCACGGCTGCCTGGCGGACTGGGCGCGGCACCGCTACCAGTCAGGGGGCAGCATCGCCGACGCCACGGACAAGAACGTCAGGTACGCGGGGTTCGCCGACGAGATCGAGGTCGTGTTCAGCCTGGGCGTGCTGTGCACCAGCGGCTTGCCGTCGTCGCGGCCCACCATGAAGGACGTGCTGCAGGTCCTGGTCAAGTGCAGCGAGAAGACGCACGAGAAGAGCAAAGCGGTGCACAGCAACGGTGCTACCCCGGAGTACGAAGCGGCTCCGTTCCTGGTGCCGCAGCGAGGGAGTCGCCGGAAACAGCTCTCGAACGGCACGGGGATCGACGTGGAAGAGAAGGGCGACTTCAACAGCATGGTCTGAAGGGACGAAGCGGACATTTCAGATGCAAGTATCGCATCGTGCAGCTATAGAGCAGAGCAGAGTATACAGGAGGGAACTATAAATCCCAACTTCTTACTTCACACTAAGTAGGCAACTAGGCATACAATACAAAAGGGCCTATGCCCAACCACACAAACATTAGGGTAATCACAGAAGAAGTACATGAAACACTAGAATTATATTCTTGTTTTCAAATAAAGAAATAGTAAAGCTGCATAATTTTGTCCCCCTCTTTATTCAGTAAAGACAAAAGATTACACAGGTACACCCTGGTCCGTTTTGCGATACCGCATCATGGTATACAAACTTGAAAAAGAAACCCAAAAGAATCGACAGGAAATTAACGGTTTCACCGATTCAATTTCCCTGAAATTGTTAACGCTCGATAAACTGCAAACTAATTAGGGCCATACTAGCTATATCCCGCTGCACAGGCACTCTTTTATGAAACTGCAGAATAGTGAAAGGAGATGCGAATCGCGGAGGGGATTTCCCGTTTGAAACTGAGGGAAGGGAGAAGGAAAACAAAATGTTACGATGGGAGACTGGTCCATCCAGCTCCAAGCACTAGTCTGCTTCAGCATACTGGGAGTGCGAGGCTGCAAGAAGTGCAGCTCCGATTCCTGAACCGTCATTGGCCAACTTGACAACGACCGACGAGGCAGCCTCCTCCCCGAGCAGGTCTGCCAGTGTTGCTTCTAGGCACGAACTGAATTTCTTGTAATGTTCGTATAAACCACCATCCATAGCAACGACAGTCCTGTGCGACTGAAACCCGTTACTCGGGAGTTTGTGCTTGCCCAGCTTCTTTAGAATACCATATACGCCAGCAGCAGCCAATCGTGCACCTCTCTCTGCGACAAGGTCGCAGACATGAAGAGTGATGTATCTTGCTTCCAGGGAAGTATCAGGAATCTGAAATAAGTTGAAGCATCACGTGTAAGGAAATCAATTATTATTTACGTAGTGCGCTTTGTTTGAACGTTTCTGAATTATACCCCCAGAATATCCTTGAGCTTAGCTCCCAGGTGTTTGAGATCATGGGATGTGTCATGATGCATGGCTGACATATCCGGTGTCCTGCAACATCACAAATTCACATTCTGTTTTACAAAGTTGTTTAAATTTAGCGACGAATTTCTCAATTCGAATTTAATGATTGACTATTTAAACTTTCACCAAACTATCAAAGATTAAAAAAAATTCGAGCTTTTTTTTAGATAACGGAACAAAGTTCCTGCCTCTACACCTTTTGGGTGTACACAGCAAGGTTACAAACTCCAAGAAGATTGATAACAAAAATTCGAGCTTTGATTGTACAGTATACACAAATTACCCAGGCAGATTGATAAAATTGTTTAGGCGTTAGAGTGTCCAACTGCATCGAACATTATAAAAAATATTTGCATCCTTACTAATGTCAGAAAATCTGATAAGATTAATGGATGGAACATGAATGCATACCTCAATACAAATGGTTGTTCCAGTTTTGTAGGAACAACATCCCCAAACAACGAAGCATCGTGAGCAAGTTTCAGAAGGATCCTTCGCACAATTTCTCCCAGATACATTCCAGAAATCATCTTCTCATATATCTGAGCAAAGAAATAGAAAATTCATGTTTAGCACGGAAATATAGTTAGATAGTGATTTCACTCTTCATGTCAGACAGAAATTAAAACACTGAGACTCAAACATTATAAAAACTAACACCATAGGTTAAATACATGCCTGCTCGGTTGGGTTCAAACTTTCAAAATCCAGGGCCGTGTCATACTCGGAACGAGGAAGCTTTTCTGACCTGAAGTTCCCCCATTCCATGTTTATTACCTGCAGCATACCATAAGAACCAATATTAACTTGTTTGAAAACCATAAGCACAACAGTTACAAACTTAAATTCAATGCAAAGGACATCAATATTTCAAGCACGGAAATAAAGTTCAACACTAACCATATCCCCTGATTTAGGTAGTGGTCCATTCCATTTCGGAATTGCATTTGCATGCTCCACGTAAGCTGCATTTGTGCCGGTGCCCAATATTACAGCAGCAACAACATCATTATCGACATATCTCCCGCCAGCCAATGTGCCTACAGTATCATTAACCTGTGCGAAAGTGTTAACAGCCACTTCAAAAATGTTCAAAGCATTTTTCAGCCCTTGTTTCTTAATCAACATAAAGCATCAGAAAACAATTTACTTCCGAACCAAAGAAACAAAAACTTACGAGGGCTGTGACTTTCATATCAAGACCCTGCCTCTCCATAGCCCCACTCAATTCAGCAACGACATCCTCTCCAACCTGGGTTCATATGCTTCAATAAAATCAGCAATGTGCTCAATGTAGGATACATAAACGGTTGACACAAACATCATGAATTTTGAGAAACATAGATCTTTTTTGCCATGTAAATAGAAAGCTTTAGCTTTCAAGCAAAATCAAACGGAAAGCTCTCTAAACATTCACAGAATTGGTCCAGCTAAAAAAAATAGCAAGATATACGAAGCATCAAACCAGCTCATGTGTATACTAAATTTCATTAACATCTACGGTATTCTGAAAGACCAATAAAAATCAGCAGCTGGTCAGTTTTTTCTGCAGGAAGTTCACAAATCAAACAAAGCCGACTGAATACTGGAAGCTACTCCTTTGCCCATTTAATACATGTTTGGTAGAAATTGAATGAACAAATTAAGTTGTCATATTAGATAATCAGGAAAATGCAGTTACTAGAGAGAGATCCGCATGTTAGTACAAAGTCATAAAGGAATGCAGAAGAACATAAAAATTATCCAATCAACGAATTATGATGAAGCGTGACGTAAGGCTGCCATTCTTTTACCGTGCCATTGATGGAAAAACCCTTGGTCCACTTAATTAGAGTTCCGGATGATATCGATGTTTGGTGCACCGGGAAGGAAAAGGTGAAACCCAATTCTCTACGCCTGCCCTCCGGTAGGTGAAAACCTTCTCCCTCAGTCCGGACAAAACTTTCCAACTCAGCAGCAATGAAGTCAAACAGTTCCTGTACTCATCCACTTAGACATGTGAAAACAGGCAACAAAATTGTGCTGAAGCAGGAGCCTTGAGCCGTTCGAAGCACTCACCAGGGAAGTCCCAACCATCAGATGAGGTGGAATGCAAACCTCATGGTATTCTTGCTTCACAACACGGTTCTCCCTCCCCCAAGTTGTACCCGTATGACGCGAAAGTTGGTACCACCAAGGTCCAATGCATAAAACAGCCCATGTTCATCCCTGAGGGATGGCAAACATCATCGTCATCAATACAAAAGAAAGTAATAATGACAGTAGAAACCATAAAGGATGATTTCATAAAGCATGAGACACATGTTTCTGTTATGGGCGCATTAAAGAACCTGATGGCTGTAACAACTGTGTACTTTCAGCATTTTTCAGGGAATTTCGTCAGTCACACATGAGCAAACAACACAACCTTTTAAAGTATAAACGGCACTATTTTTTTCCATAGCAATATATTTCTTTAGTATTTTTATGGCGGATCAGACAACACAATTTTCATGCGATTATTAATTAAATTGAAAAAAATATTATAAAGGTGAGGTACATACTTCCAGATGTGTGCCAAAGTAGTAGTCACTCTCAGTTTTTATAACAGAGGCAGCACAGAAACAATAATGATAGTCATGACGTAAAAGGGATAGTAAAATGATCCGTGAAAGTGAGTCCAACATGTTGGTACCAAGGTACAAGTACAAATGTTTAAACAATACATGGTGATATGCTGTAATCTACTAGTATTACACAAACCAGAGCAGCCATGGAACGATCCGTGAGACACAAACATCGAACCTACAACTATCCTGTCCCCCTTGGCCACCTCGCGCGACCAGTGACGCACTTACAGCAAGACGAACATTGCTGACCGGATACCCATTAACATCTTCCGGAAAAAGAAAAAAGACCAGTAACACTAACATGTTGTTTTTAAAAATAATTCCCACACCAACCTCCCTGCAAAGATGTTCTGTCCAAGAGATGACGCCAAGTAGTTGCAAAAGCGCTAGCGAGCCAAAAAAATTCACAGAAGAAAACAAAAGGTATCGTCCTTACAAGAATGAAAAAGATCATACACACTTCACCCTCCCCTGCTGATTTCTCTCCGAACCGCATCAAAGTAATCAATATCAAATGCCATGTATCCCATCAGAGAAATCCCATATTTTCACCGAATGGAAAACTCCGAATAACTCAACGGAAGACTACACATTTCCAACCACCCAATTGTTTCGCCAGTAACAGTAACACGCAGGTAAAGATAACAACGATCAACTTTCCGGTGAGGTGGCAGCCATGCAGAGGAAGCGCTTACCCTGTGGGGAGGTTGTCGACGTAGCTGATGAGCATCTTGATCGGCGCGTGTGGGTCGGCGCGCAGGCCGCGCCCCATCTCCTCCACCATGGCGTCCGCGATGCCGCGCAGCAGCGCCGTGGGCGTCGCGAACCTCTGCTCGACCTCCTCGATAACCGCCGCCGCCTTCCTCTTCTTCTCGTCCTCCGCCTCTCGCACCAGCCGCCTCCGCCGCGACATCACCACCGCCACCCCGACCGCCGCGACGGCCGTGGCGCACACCGCCACCGCCGAGCCCACCACCGTGCCCTTCCCCATCGCGCTCGCCTGTCGCCGGACACTAGCCTCCCGACGTAGCCACGCGCCGGACAAGCAGCTCGGCTTCCGGATCGGGAGCTACGCCACAGCGGCCTCCTCTGCCTCTCTCTCTCTCTCTCTCTGTGTCTCTCTCTCTCTCTCTTCTCCTCACTTCTCTCTCCTGTTCTTTCTCCGCTTGCGCAAGCGTGGGAGTGGGACGAGAGCCACGGGCCGAGCGTTTTTTCTGCGCATACATCCCCCTCGTTCTCGGACGTATTTACGGTTATGTCCTCTCTTCTGGACGGACGTGATTGCCCTATGGTCGAATGGATGGGTCTGATCTTGCTTGACTGGACCAGGGAGTAGGGACACTGCATGCCATGCCTAGGTTCCTGGATCCGAGGGTGCCGGTGCGGGTGGTAATATGACTCATCTGGCGAGGTTCAACGCATCAAAAAGCCTGAACAATTAACGGTCGAGCACAGAAGGTGACGCGACTGCTGTTTTGGCGAGGAGTTAAGGGTGTTACTGTAAACTGCTCGTCCTGTCAAAGCAACCACTCGCAACTCATTAATCTGTCAGGAATCCCTAATCGAGCCCCACATGTCAGCGTGCCTGAGCGATCAGTTTAACACGTCCAAAAGGATTGAAGAATGGGCACACGTGCGCCGTGGAGCCCACTGAGCGGATGCTGACGCAACACTGAGCGCTGACGCCAGCGTGTCGACATGTTAGCGGCTGGACGGGCAGACCAAGACAAAGCTGCCCGGAGATGCGTGCTGCATGCGTGGCGACGGCGGTGAGCCCATCTTGGGCACCACCAACCACCGTGGGTGGGCTGCGGCAGGTGCGCCGGAGAGGCTATGGCCGTCGCTTCCAAGGTCACCGACAGGTAGGGCCTCCGAATCCGTCCGCCCGATGACATGCAATTGCTGTGACAGACCCTGACCGACTGATGGACGGGTGGATGATTTGCCGCCGCCGAACCAAAACACCGGACACATCGCGTGATTCGCATCACGTCTTGTCCTGGCTTCAAGATTGGTTCCGTGGTACAAGGTCACCTTGCTTTCTCACATAACGTGTTGTGTAGTCGGAAACTCAAAATATGAGTACAGCCTTGTCTCCTTGACCACTTTGTGCTTGGATTACTTACAACTTAAGGATGTGTTAGTTTCAAAGTGGAAACTTTAGATCGCATTAAAAGAATCTTACTATTTAGAAATATTAAATAAAGTTTAATTATAAAATAAATTACAGGCTCTAGACTAATTTTTGGATGAATCTCATGAGGTTAATTAAGTCGTGATTAGAAGGTGGTTAATATAGCATCACTTTAACAAATATCAATATATTAATTAAGTTATAATATGATTTATCACTAAAATTAACATCAATCATCGATAGGATTTTATCATTAAATTGATCAAGTATTTGTAAATAGTAAGATTTTTTGATATGAAGACTAAATTTTAGAGGTAAGCGAACACACCTAAGAAGCAAAGTGGAAATTGACTGACAAAGTAGAACATATAGTGGATCACGAACTACGCACTATTACAGTGGAAGATTTGTGTTACATATTGCCCCCCCCCCCCAACAAAAAAATGATTTGGGTTACATAAGACGTTGCATTGTCTGGGAGAATTACAACTGCAGGACTGAAAGAACGACATCAATAATTGCAAATGAGTTTATGTGACGGAACAGTACAAGAATAAAATTATTGAGTTCCAAGTGTGCATTCCGCATTCTTCAGGAGGGTAGCAAGAACAGATAAAATTCCCACTAGGGAAAAAAGGAAAAGGCTATACACTAAGAAATGCTTTGCCGCAATGCAATGCTTTTTCACCACTTGCCCTGCAGGTGCAGGTTATCTTCTACCACCTTTCCCTACTATGGAGATATTACAGGTTGAAAGTATCTACAACAACTCGTGCAGTATATTAGCATAATTGGGTCAGCTTCTGTGGAGATAATATTAGTATATAAAAGTAGCAGGATCATCTCTTTCAAATGCGCAATCGTACAGATGCAATTTTTGTTCTTCGTTTATTCCCTATTTGGCCATTTGTTCGAAGAAGTCGTTGCCTGGGATGATAGGAACAATGTAATTCCCAAAGTGAGAATCAAAGCTTTTATAGCTTCCAAGGTACCCCTCATGCTGTGCTTGAAGGACAGCAAATCTCTTTGCCTCACTAACTTTGTTCAGATCCACTCTCACAGGCAGCGCACCTGGAACCTGCAAAAAAGTGGCGATCAGATCAAGGAAAGGATGCTACTGGATAGCATCAAACGGGAAGGAAGATGCCGATTTGTCAATCAACATACGGATGAACTGGAGGAGGGTGCTGCCAACTTGTCTACGGCAGTTTGAGAAGGCTTGTTCCTGTGTTCCAGAGAGAGATAAGTTACAAAGTGGATAGCAGAGTATTCCAAGTTTGATAGCAGAGTTGATATAAGCAAGTTGGTCACTGTTAAGTCTGAGTTGACTAGATGAAGCAGTTAGCCAACTCTCAAGCTCCCAGGAAGAAAATACGCTAAATCTTCACGCTAGCCTGTATCAATCATCACCTAACTGATTGGTGCCATTCACAATGCAGGCAAGTTGGAACAATGTGCGCTCCCTGTCCATTCAGGATGTTAATGTTCTGAACTTTAACGATAATAAGATCTTAACAATCATGGAAAGTTCACTAACAGAATACCCTTTTTGTTTATGAATAATGACGAAGTAGAAAACTATTTGACTTAGAACAGCTATCTGATAAGGATTTGTGAAACACGAGGCTATGTTTCAATGTTAAGATATGCCCTTCTGGTCCCCTCGGGTCCTTGATGCCATGAAACATAGAATCCAAAATACTGATAATCAAATCTTAACTCGCAAGGGAAAGTTAACTAACTGAATAGCTTCTTTGGTTCAATGAGTGTACTGACAAACAAAGAAGCAGAGGCCTATTTGGCCTTAGCACAGCTGTGCACAGAACATGAATTTGACTAGAGATGTGTCACAAGTCTATACTGAAGAAGTTGGTTTAGGTTGAACTAACACCTTACCGAAACAAAGGATTTCAACCTAAATGTTGTAGTGTGGCATGAGTATATGAGCAGACAGTATGTGCATAACTAGTTGCTTCTTCAGGATCATGCAAGAATACAATGAGTTCATCGGGACCGTGAGTGTTAAACTAAAAAGAGAATCCACTAGCTGTCCACAAATCACCTTCACCCACACTACTCGGTTACGGTCGATGTGATACCTTACAGAGTAACAGGTGCAAACCGAAATATTAGTCCCAAATTATTCGTCTAGGCTGTTGAAATAAAAAATCCAAAGGTTCACTCCATTCCGAAAAGTTCCGTAGTAACATGGAGGTGACCCATGCACACTGGCGCGTCACAAAGTCCCTTTTAACAAAGACCAAAACCTAACGCATGAAGGTGCTCACAAGATCACCTATCTGGAATCACTGCCTGAAAGTAGGCTACACTTGTCAGCCATCTCCACACTCCAGAATCCACTAGCCAGAACCTAACCTCTCCAATCTGCACATCAAAACTGGAAGGGCAGCACAACACATTCGGAGAAATGAGGCATGGGCGTCCACCAATTCTGATGGTTCGCAGAACGGATGAATCACATCAAAATAACGAAGAAGCTCGTAGGAGTCCGAGAAAATAACTAGTACCTCCTAGGCGGTTCAATCTTTCGCCGCTTTGGCGTCGGAGCCGCCGGCGCCACCGGGTAGCCAAGCTCGGATCCCTCAGCTGCCATGGCTCGACTGTTTTCCTACCTCCACATCAAAGAGTAATGCCTTTACACCTAGAACAGAATTTGAAAACAGTGAATGAAGAATTCAGCATGTGAAAACAGAGTTTGGTACACCTAAAGATTGTCAGACCTAATTCCTAAAAACGAAACTTAAGACGGCACAGACCTAAACCATGGATCATTTCCTGATGTGTTAAAGTGAAAAAAAGAAAAGAAAATGGATGTATCAAACAGGTATGGGCATTTGGGAGGTGAGGCATATGTACTGATGGGCGTTTTAGAGAAGCCCCACGAGCGGTGGGCGTTCCAGCGAAGCCCACCGAACTCGTGGGCAAAATAGCAAAAAGCTCCTAAATCACAAGCTATTGTTCCTTTGGGTCATTTTTTTCTATCCCTGTCCCCGCTAAATCACAAGCTATTGTTCGTTTCAGTGTTCATCAGTCTAGCTAACTAATCGGTATAGCTCTTTAACCATTGTGCTTGCTCTAGCTGGAACAAATTAATAAGGAGTTTTGTCAAGCAGCGAACCTTTACTAACGATTTGGGTGGGAATGACAAGTCATCTGCATAGCAGAGGGAGGACAGGAAGCTTTACCGATTTGGGTGGACGGCGGGGTTGGAAGTAGAGGAGGCCGCAGGACCTTGCTGTGGTCGCGTCGCCGCTGGGGGAGGGCTCTGCGGGGATCGATGGGTCGGAGTCGGAGGAGGGCAGGAGGACACCGGGGATTGGTCGCGCCTTTTCTTGGGAAGTGAGGATGGCTGCCACCGCCGCCGCCGACGTGACCGAGTGGAGGGGCCACCGCCGAGTCGTCTTCTTCAGCGGGGGGATGGCCGCCGCCGCCGCCGCCCCGGCCGTCAACCTCAACAAGGGCTTCGTCGACCCGGTGAACCCTGGACTCGGAACCGGCGTCCGACACCTCGGTGCGAACCGATTGAACCCGAATCGCTGGAATCCAAACCGAACAAAACCAAACCGTTCTGGTGCTCGAACCGAACCGAACCGGCCCATTTAACATACCAGCCCAATAGACCCCAAAGCAGGAACCGAATTGTGGAGTCAGTTTCGGCCCAGACCGTTCCCAAACTTAACCGTACTGGTAGTCCGGACTCCGGAGGGTTCGCTCCGCCATAACCTCAGCACCACAGCGGCGCGGCGCAGCAAGAACAAGCACGGCGGCTCGGCCGGCCACAGTCAAGCGGTCAAGCCCCCAGTCGCGCGCTCGCGGCGCCGGACGCGCGCCGTCGAGGTCGCCCCCAACCCTTGTCGCACGCTCGCGGTGCCGGTTGCGGAGGCGCGCGCGGTCCGTCGAGATCGGCCCCAACGCGCCGCAGTCCGCAGTCCAGGTTGCTCCCTCCCCCACCCCTCCCCTCCCCACGGCTCTTCCAGGGCCGCCGCTCGAGAGCCGGATCCGCCTGCCTGAACCAATTTTCGGACCACCGTTGAAGATAGCCTTAGTTTTCCCTGGACCCCAAAGCGGCGGCCGCGACACCGCAAATGCCGGGCAGCCGTGTCTGGCGACCTGCACGCCGGAGCTCTCGGATGAGAAGGGAGGAGTGGGGTCTCTCCGCTGGTGTTTGGTAGTGATGAACCCCCGTCAATCTGGCCTAATTCAAACTTTATGATTTGATTAGGTCTTCTTCCACGCCCGAGATCAATCAAATCAACCTGAGGTGCAGGTGCAGTTCGTTTTCTGGAAGCTTTTGATGGAGCACGTCCAGTCCTCGCTGGTGCTGGGTTTCGGTGTGTATCCGCAGCGGTGAGCGCAGCTGATTGCACAAGCTAAGAATGGGGCAGGAGATAGTGCTGGCGGAGGAGGTCGTGCAGTCTGTGAGCGACCTCCCCGTGCAGGACCCCCAGGGGAGGAGTTCTCCGCTGCCGACCTTACTTGGGTTAAATATGCCAGCTCCGAGCACCACACTGACGATGTTGCACTTATCCCCTACGACCGGATGGAGGCCTTCATCAGCGGTGAATGCAACAACCCTGAGTGCCCCACTCGTTTCCACATCGAGCGCGGCCGCAAGCGTGAGATGGGCAGCCTCAGGGAGTACAGGAGCGACGAATACCTCCTCTACAGGATGTATGTATACTTCCCTGGTTCCTTTTCCCTGCTTTGATTTATTGATATTCTCAATTTTGATGTGATATTCACTTATCTATTGGAGCTACTTCCAGGTATTGGTGCTCATTTGGCCCTGAGAATTATGGAGAGGGAGGGACCATCTTACCCAGCAGAAAGTACCGGCTGAACACAAGGAACCGTGCCGCGCGACCGCAGTCGATGCGAGGCTGCACTTGCCATTTCACTATCAAGCGTCTGTATGCCCGCCCTTCCTTGGTGCTCATTATCTACCATGAGAGGCGACATGTCAACAAGTCTGGCTTCAGTATGCCATGGACCCCTCGATAAAGATGCCATCGGGCCTGGTGCTAGGAGAGTTCCTTATATTGGGAGCGAAATCCAACAGCAGACCATGTCATTGATTTATCTCGGTGTCCCAGAGGAAAACATACTGCAGACACATATAGAAGGAATACAGCGTTACTGTAGTTCAGATACCAAGGTCGATAACCTTGCTTCACAGTATGTTCAAAAGCTTGGGATGATCATCAAGAGGTCTACGCATGAGTTGGATCTGGATGATCAAGCGAGCATCAAAATGTGGGTTGATAGAAACAAGAAATCTGTCTTCTTCTATCAGGACTCAACCGATTCGGATGCATTCATTCTAGGAATCCAGACTGATTGGCAGCTTCAGCAAATGATGCGCTTTGGTCATCAGAATCTCTTGGCTTCTCATTCGTCATTTGGTGTCAGCAAGCTAAAGGTATCTAACTAGAGCAACAGAGTACCAAGTACAAAATATATACGTATATGACTTAGGAGCAATATGTCATGCTTTATTATATTAAATTATGTCTGTATGGACATGTTTCATATTTTTTGACATTGTACTCTTTGCTGCAGTATCCTCTTCACACACTCCTTGCATTTGACTCAAGGCAGAATGCTCTTCCTGTTGCATGGATTATCACTCGTTCAGTCACTAAGCAGGACACATTGAAATGGATGAGGGCGCTTACTGATCGAATACACTCAATTGATTCCACCTGGAAAATTGGTGGATTCATCATTGACGATCCAGCTTCAGAGCTGGACCCAATCAGGTAAAACATTGATATGTGCTAAGTCACTAGTCAGTATCCATGCCTAATCCTTTGGACTTTTAAGTTAGTTGTGCAACCTCAATTTATGTCTGCTACAATAATACCTTGCATTTGTTTCAGGGATGTATTTGCCTGCCCAATTTTATTCTCTTTGTGGCACATCAGGAGAACGTGGCTTAAAAATGTTATAAAGAAATGCAGCAGCACTGAGGTGCAGCGGGAAATTTTTGTCCAATTAGGGAAAGTTATATACAGTATCTGGAGTGAGAAAAAACCTATGGATGCCGTAGAGCGATTACTACAAGATTTCATTGATCAAACCACCTTTGTTAAATATTTCAAGTCATACTGGGTTCCCAAATTGGGTAAGAATTGCTGCTAGAAATTTTGTAATGTAACTGCAAATCTTAGTGTAGGTTCTAACAAAATTCCTCATGTTGTAGAAATGTGGATCGACACCATCAGAGATCTAGCAATAGCAAGTCAGGAATCATGTGTTGCCATTGAAGCTTACCATCTGAAGCTTAAGGCTAAAGCATATGATGATTTGCAACTGGATGCTCTCCAGCGGGTGGATTGGTTGGTGCACAAGCTCACAACTGAGATCCATTCAAGCTACTGGCTCAATCTTTATGCAGATGAGAGTGGTTCATTTCCTGAGGTCAAAGCAGAGTATATTGTGTCGACGTCATGGCAAAGGGCACTTCAGATACCTGATAATGCTGTTCTCTTTGATGGCAAAGAACCTCTTTCAGCCAAGGTGGCTAGCCAGAAGGATGCTAGTCAGATGTGGACTGTATGGAATGCTGGTTCTGAATTTTCCCTGTGTGATTGTTCATGGTCAATGCAGGGTAACCTTTGCAAGCATGTTATAAAGGTCAACATGATGTGTGGGAGACAGAAAGATTTTCAGCCCTCCCTCTCATTCCAGTCGTTTCAGCATGTCCTACTTGATCTGTGGCAAAAACCAGTGGATGATTCATTCTCACTTGACCTATCGGTAGCATGGGTTATGCAAATGCAGGAGAGGATCCAAAAGGCTGTTGAGCTTGCCACCTCTGATGGGATTGCCCAAGTTACAGGCAAATTGCCAATTCAATGGGCAAAGAAGAGAGGGAGAAAAGCAGCGGCTAAGCGCACAAGCCCTGTAGTTCTTCCTCATTCAAACGGAAGTTTGCAAAAGGACTTGACGCCAAAGAAAAGCAGAAAGAGGAAAAGGTTGTCTACCATTTCGGGTTAACTACGTGACTCTTGCCAGAGAGTATTTTTTATCTCTGTAATTACATGACTGGCCGTTTATTTCTCTTTTTTTCTGTTACTTTTGGGCTGAGTGAACATGCTCAGTAACTAGTTCTATATAGGCCCCAGGTGATTCAACTTCCCATTTCTGATATTTTCTAGGAATAATATAGTTATTCATGCAGTAGGAATCCAATTAGTTTATTTATCTTGTCTGCTTCTTTTATAGTATCCACATCTCATTGAGTTGTTGATGTGCAGTTTTATTTGAGACTGAGGCAATGTGCACTATAATTTGTAAGGGCTCAAGTTTATCTAAAGCAATGTAATATATCTGCATGCAAAATTTAGTTGCTGCCGGGATTTAGTACCTGTTGAAACATGTTGGTTCTTCGCTTGTAAACTGGAACTCGATACGAGTTCGAACAAGGCAATGGGTTGATTTAATCTGTTAACAAAGAGTAATTTCTTTGTTCAATTATTTGGCAATATGGAACTCTTCAAATCCATCCAAGTACTCAGAACAACGGGCGTAAATGCCAGTTATATGTTTGAACGTATTGAAATAATCAAATTCGTACGGTGTATGTTGAATATTTTGTCTCTGAGAATTTATGGCATTACTGAATAACATGTCAACAAGACAACAACTACTTTCGATGAATTTGAATTATTGTATTTTAAATTTTTTTGATAAAATAAATTTAAATTTGTTCTAGTTGGAAATGACAAATATGTCATTTCACATGCGCTAAGAAAAAAATAGATGGCATGGCACCTAAAAAGTTGTGATTTAAACACTTTACGACAATCCTTAAATTGGATGAGTGACTTTTGGACGGGGAGAAATCATGAACTGCAGGCCAGAGTTTTGTTCATTTGAATTGGGTTAAAAGAATGGGACAATTGCTGTGGTTAACCTTGTTTTTTGATGTAATTGTGTGATTGATCTCTTTTCTAGACTTCGTATGATTGATCCTATTTTTTCAAATCAAACTTACCGTTTAACCCAGTTTGCGTCGTTTGTTACTTTGAGCCAATTTTCGAAAATAAAAAGGAAATAAAAAAACACATTGGATAACAGAGGGATAAGCTACGGACAAATCAACCTTTTCCTATCCCAACGCGTTGCTCAATCCCTAACCCTAGACTCAGGGCGGAGCTGTGTGGCAGGGCAAGTGCGAGCTGAGCGGCAGGCTGGGCGCGCGAGGCTTGAGCAGAGTTGGCCGACCCCGTCTCATCCGCCGCGGGTCAGGGCTAGGCACGCGAGGCACATGGGAGGCGCGTCGGGCAGGGCAGGCGCGCAACCGCGTCGAGCAGGGGAGGCACGCGAGCTGCCGCGAATCAGTTGGATTGCTGGTTTCTCTCCATTCAATTTCTCTTCCTTCCCAACATCGAGATTAGGTATGCTTCTGCTCTCTACTTCTACTTTGAGTAATTTTGTGGTTTAGTAGAATTAGAGATTGAACAACAATGCAAACACATGTTAATTAAACACTTGCAACCATTATGTGCTCTCATTTGTTGGAACTTGCAGCACAAACCAAGTGTTGCAGCCACACCTTTGTAATTTATTTTCACATTTTTTATTACTAGTTGTTCTTTCTTTGTGATATTCTTCAATCTTTGCTAACACATTTTCCTTGTTCATATTCAGGCCTAGTGCAAATGCAAGTTCTAGTGAAGGTCTAGTGCAAGTGCATGTGCGACAAGAAAATGCAGAGTGCAAGTGTGAGGCCTACTACAAGTGGAACTGAAGGCCTAGTGGAAGTCCCTGTGCAAAAGAAATGCAAGTGCAAAAGAAAGTCTAGTGAGCTCTACCACTTTAGGAGGAAGAGGAAGAGGAACAGGGAGAAGGAAGAGGAGAGAGAGAGGGCAGTAGGCTAGCTGAATGGCTTGGCATTTGAATGGATGTAATAGCTTAGCAACTTGGATATTGCTTGCATGTGCTTATGTTATATATATTTTTGAGTCATGGATGTATCACAGTACTGAGACAGGAATCTTTGTTGCATGGTATGTTCTTAAGTGTTATGTGATATACTAGTATGTCATAATGTTTGCTATATTCATATGCTCCTTCTTTTTATAGTGAAATTGCTGTCAAAAATTTTAAATATTTAGTTCAAATTTGTTCAGACTCTTTGCTGAAATCTTGTATGGTTTATACTGAATTTTTGGTGTTTAAAGTAGGGTCAATCATACAAAGGATAAATATGTCTTCTTATCATGGATTTAACACAATCACTAGGTTGTAACGGAATGGAGTCAATCTCTTTATTCAATCTGAAAAAACAGGGTCAACCATACAAAGTCTGAAAAACAGGATCAATCGTAAATTGGATTCAAAAACAGGACCAACCACACAATTGGCCAAGCTACAAGAAAGTCGTTATGAAGACAGGAAAAGCCCATTGATGGCTCTTGATGGGAGCCTTGCCATTTTGTCACAACAAAGTCCAAAGTACTACTCCCTCCGTCCCAATTTACTTGTCATTCTAGACTCATCCAGATTTCCCAATTTACTTGTCATCCTCGCATCCCAATGCACCTTTTTCTCTTCCCAATACATCTCTATCTCTATCTCTCTCCTCCTCGTTTTCACGCATCTACCTTATTCACTTCTCCCTAATTCTCGTGCTCAAGTCTAAAACGTCAAATATTTTGGGACGGAGGAAGTAGATTTGTGCTCATCTTGCCATTATGACGGAAAATACGAAATTATGAGCGTCTTGTTGGTGCACATTCCAGCAACATCTTTAGTTTTGGAGGTCGTTCTCTGCGCCTAGACAGCATGGTGCACAGTCGCTGCTGATGTCCTCTCTTCAGTTTTAGAACTTGCTATCTCCGTCCGGACCCCCAACCTCCTTCCAGAACAATTTGCACTTGATCGGCTCCACCAGCATCCATTCGTACCTCAGTCAGCCAATCGCTCACCAAATACCTCAAGACTGGCACAGCACTAGAGGATCGGAGGAGACGCAACGCACCTGTCACTGGCAGGACGCTGCAAAGAGGCACGAGCCTGGACCTCGAGGTTTGGATCTTGTGGACTGGTCGTCGATCAAACCGTATCTGACTACGCGTCCTGAAGCTGGTGCTGCCACACAGCTGCAGCGCAGGCCGTTTGTTTCCTCTGCAGCGGCGGCCGCCTTGGCGCGGCACGCCGAGCAACGCGGCCACGCAGGGCATGGCCGCGCCGTGGCACGTCGCGCCGAGCCTTGACCCCGTGTTTTACAAGGCAGCAGAGGGGACGACTGAGAGAGAGAGAGAGAGAGCCGGTCCGGATCGGAGGACGCGTCGGCTTCGCCTGCCACGGCCGTTCCGGCGTGCGCGACGCGTGCAGCTGGCTGGCTACCTTAGCCCTTAGGCCGGGCCTGAAATGCCGCGGCCTCGATTGATCGTGCCAAGCGTTCAGTCGCGGCACTGTGGCCACCTCCAGCCATCAGCTTTGTCTCTTTCTCTCCTCTCCATCATGCGAATCCTGCAGCCTCGCGGCCCACCGTTGCCGGAGCGATCGATCGAGAGCTGCTGGTGGTGGTGGCCCCGGCGAGCGGGGGATCTCGGCAGTCACAGTGGCACGCGCTGTACAGTACTACTAGCGAGGATGGAAACGGAACGGGAGGGCAGATGCCGCCGACGAGTGGTGTCCACGGCAACAGAGGGAACGAGGAATCTTCCGTTGAACTGAACAGATTCCAAACAGTGCCGATCGTCGTAAACAACTCCAGTGCCATGCGCGCCCTGCTGCTGCGCTCGCCGTGTCCTGTACCGAGCGAAACTGTCACGTCGCCGGCTGGCGATGCGTGCCCAAGCAGGAAAGGAAGCTTGCCCGTGCCGCAAGCCACGTGGACGTCACATCAACCGGCGAAAGTGGCAGGAGCCGGGCAGTACGACGTGATGAGTGATTGACTGGCCTCGGCGTCTGTCAGTTTCGTCTCCGCGCTAGGCCGGGCCCGGCAGGCAGCGCTAGCACTAGCACTGCTGCTGGTGCTACCGGTACGTACGCGCCAGTACTAGCAGTGCTACTGCCGAAGGCCTTGCACGTTTGCAAGCTCATCAGTGGCTTTCACCAGCGGCGACAGGGGAGCACGGAGAGCACAGCGGACTGCAGTACACGGATCCCGATGCTCCGTCGCAAGTTCCATACCAACGCGTACAGTACTTCCTTGATACGAGTACTGTACTCCTGTACAGTATCAGCAGAGTAGTAATTTCGACGTGCACGCCGGGCGCCGGAGCGTCACTCGCCTGGCTCAGCTAGTACTAGTACACTTGTGCCGTTGTGCACTCGTGCCATGGCCCAACGTTATACAGCAAATTCCATTAGTATTTGCAGGACAACGCCTCCAATGTGTAGGATTTCTAAAACCAGTGCCCTGTGCCAGTAATCCCAGTATAGCAAAAATCCCATTAGTGGAGGATCGCACACTATAGAACACCAACGCACTGGGCACTGGTGACGACATTACTTCAAGACCCGGTCCGGAGCGCACCTCCGCTGTACGACGGTCCGGCATCGAGTTTTCTGAATTTAGAGCAGAGGCGACGTGACATGGCGTCTTCCGTGCCGAGAGGAGAAAACGAAAGGGGACAGGAATTCAGCGCCAGCAATCAATTTTTGTGTTTGGCTGTTGCCGGTAATGTCACCAGCACAAGAAATTCGTGGCCAGTGCCACATAAAGACGCATGCCGTTTTAGGTGCACTGATTAGCCGATAAGCACTGGTCTCCAATGCAACTCTGTCGTCCTGTTTTCCTTTTCTTTGCGGGAATAACATAACACTGTCTACTACAGTACACCAGTACAAGTTTTCTATACTAGTACCATACTTGCAGATTTACTGACGGGGCATTCACGTGCAGGATTTCACTGGCTGTTTCTGTCGTCTGGGTACAGGGTCGAGAGCTCGAAGCGGTACAAGTGCTATTTTGAGGTACTTGCTGATCGAGCCATGCGCTTCTGTGCAAGCAACAGCCCTCACTCTGTTAGTCAGTGGCGCGACGCGACGATCTGTCGCGCGGCAGTTGGCCGTCGTTTTCCGGCGAACAGGTGTGCGGATGAATGTTGGCACATGTATTCTCTCCGCCGATGCTGATCCGGAGAGGTTCGAGCTACTCGTGCACTGTAGCAGGACAATAACCCGGTCGTTATCTTATCGCGCCCGTCCTGAAGCCTGGGAGCCCGTCACGTGGACGGTGACGCAAACAGCGCTTTCATTCTCCACATGGTGCACTGGTGGTTGCGACGGTGTCAAGCTCAAGCGCATGTCGATCAACTGTACTGTACTAGTAGCGCGAAATGAGGTTCTGACGACACCGACTCTATTACCGCACGGCAATGGCGCAGCGGAGCAGGACGCGCGAGATGGCACACGCCACGACGCCCCCCACCTACGTCTGCATCCCACTGTACCTCTCGAGCTCTGACTTCTGATCGCCTACCCGGAGGTCTAAACGCAACCGCCTCGTGGCGCAACGCAACGAAATTTATTGGGCCGGCGCCGGAGCGGCCGGCGACCGCCCGCGTACAGCGTGACCGAGCCGCGCAGTTTTTTTATCCTCTCCCGCGGTGACTTTTGCCGCTGCGCGGGACCAGAGAGATTATATCGGGGGTAAAACGGGACGACGAGTTGCGTTGGGAGGTTCCTGCTGTCGCCGCCATCGTGTGATGAACTCGCCCTCCCGTTGGCGCCCGCGAAGCCAGCCAGGACCCGCGGATCTTGGCGGCATCGACCGGTGAGTCCGATCTCTCCCTCCCGGTCCCGCCGCCCACCGTTCCTGGGCCCGGGGCCCCGTCCCCGGCGCGTGATCTCCTTTGCCGGTACGTACCAGTTCATCCACTTGTTCCCTTGCGCCCGTTTCGTTTTACTCGTGCCGGGCCGCGCATGTGCACTACTCCTGGCAAGGCAAGAGGGGGAGCAACAGTGCGGCGCGAGAGGCGTGTGAGCTGGTCGTTTGGATTGCGCTTTTGTTGGGTTGCGCTCGGAGGCTTGGACGGGGAGGGGAATCTCCTTCCTCATTTCGTGAGGAGGAGCAGGGTGCCGAGCCGTGGAGGCCCACGCGTCAGTTCAGGCGCTTCGGCTACTACTAATCCGCTCGCCGCCCCTGCCGCTGCCGGGATCGGCGCCTTTTTTGTTCTACTGCTCCGCTCCAGGCTGGTCCGATCCGCGCGAGGATTTCAGCGAAGGCTTGGCCGCTTTCCCCTTCTGGGCCACGTAAACCTCGCCCCGGCCGGACGCGGCGGTAATTCATTCCCTGCTTCATTTCCGGGCGCCTCTCTTGCCCTTCCAGCCTCTCGCGTTGATCCCGTGACCTTTTTCACGCGTCTGAAAGTCAAGGTTGGAGCTTTGCTTCTTGGAGTCCATCGCCCACCACGATTCCCTCCATTCGCTCGCAGCTTTTCGCCTCTCTTCGCCCAACGGAACGAAAAGGTTTGCCGCAGAGTTTCCTGCTGCAGGTTTCTCCCCCTTTGGCTGTGTTTCGAAAGCTCCTTTGCGCTCGTCTTGTCACGGTTCATCCGTAGTTGTTGGTCAATACCTTGGCCGCCTGAGATTTCCCGTCCGAGTTGTTTTCTTCCCCCTTTCGGTTGCCCCGTCGCCGTTGCACGAGCTCGCCTTTTCGGCTCCCTTGGCTGCTACGCATTCCTCGTTTTAAATTCTTCCTGCATTTTCCTCTGCGCAGAGAATTGGTGGGCGCCGACATGGGCCGCTTCATGAGGTGGCTCAAGCAGCTACTGACCGGCAGAAAGGAAGGCCGGAAAGTCATCGAGGAGAACCGCGTCGCCAGCGACTGGCGCGACGGCCCGGACAAGGAGAAGAAGAGGTGGAGTTTCGCGAAGCAGAGGAAGAGCGGCGGGCCGCCGTCCGGTCACCAGGCCAGCGCCGTCGCTGCCGCGGCGGAGTCCCTGTCGCCGCCGGTGAAGTCGTTCCGTCGCGACGAGGAGGACGACGTCAGGGGACGGGTGGAGAGGGCGGCCGTCCTGATCCAGAAAACCTTCAGAGGCTACCTGGTATGATCGGCCACCACTTCGATCTGTTCCTTGTTCATGCAGTATAGAAGTTTCTTCGTCTTTGCGGTCGCAACTGCGTGTTTTTTTCTTTGCTATTTTCCTCTGTCTTTTTTGTTGGTTACCACTTGTAAAGTGGACTAGTCCTTTGTTCCATATGATGTCACATCCTCTCCATGATGGACAGTGTACAGTGGTTCGTTAACTCTTGCACTGTTGCTAGTACCATATCGAATCTGCACGTTGATCAGCAACGCCTTTGTTTACCCAACGGCCCTGCTGGCCGGTGACTTCTGCGCCTAGCAGAGTTTCTTATTGGCGTCGCAGAGTGGTTAGCCTTACGCAGCGTGACATAAGCCTACACACCTAATCCGCACTCTAGCTGTTTGTTAGGCCCCGTTCGTTTCCACCTCTAAAATTTAGATACTTGTCACATCGAAGAGAATCTTACTTATTTAGTAAGTACTTTTATTAATTTAATAACAAAACCTATGTCGCGATCCCCCTCTAATTTGCGAGACGAATCTAATGATCCTAATTAATCTATGTTTTGCTACAGGTGATGCTACAGTAAACATCTTCTAATAACACTATAATTACCCTCGTTGGATTCGTCTCGTGAATTAGATAGGTGGGTCTGCGATTAGTTTCGAGATTAGACTTTATTTAGTCTCTCAAATTGATAAAATTCTCTTTGATTTGACTCTCTAAAAATTAGATAGAGGGAAACGAACAGGCCCTTAATCATTTTTGCGTGAAGCTTGAGATTGACTTTCGGGCTGCGTCTGTCGTCGTCGTCGCAGGCTAGGAAAGCTCTTCGCGCCCTCAGATCGCTCGTCAAGATCCAGGCGCTGGTGCGCGGCTACCTCGTGAGGAAGCAGACGGCCATGGCGCTGCGCAGGCTGCAGACGCTCGTAAGGTTGCAGGCCGACTCCATCGCCGTGAAGAATGCTTCGTACCGGAGATCAATGGAACAGGTACTGTGATCAATTATGTTTGCATTTTGGTTACGGTGTAAAGATGTTCCGTCGCGCTGATTCTGTTTTGTAATGCAGGTGAGGGTCTCTGGGCGGGATGAACTCCGGCTGAACAATCCGCCGTCGACGCCGGTGCACCGGCGGAGGCTGTCCGACAGCACGGACTCCAACTACGAGCGCAGCCCGCGGATCGTGGAGATGGACACGTGCCACCTCCGCTCCCGGTCCTCGCGGATATCCAGCCGCTACACGCCCGACCACTCGACGGCGGAGTTCCACCACCGCCCCGCGGCGCAGGCGCCGTGCTCGCCGCTGCCGGGCAAGCTGCAGCCCGCGCGGCTCTCGTTCCGGCGGGCCAGCCACGAGCGCGAGCGCGACCCGCGGGGGTCCAAGACGGCGCACAGCACGCCACGGTTCGGCTCCGCGCAGCACCAGCCGGTGCAGCAGCCCTACGACTCGCCCGCCAAGAGCGTCGTCGAGTACGGCGGCTACGGGATCAACACGACGCCGCGGCGGGCGCTGCACCGGGACGCGCTCGTCAGCCCGCGGTACATGGCGGGCACGGCGTCCTCGGCGGCGCGGACGCGGTGCCACAGCGCGCCGAGGCAGCGCCACCAGGCGACGGCGTCGTCGCCGGCCGAGTCCCGTCGGTCCTGGTCGAGGAAAGCGTGCTGCCCGCACGCGCACGGCGGCGTCTGCTCCCAGTGCTCCGACGCCAGCCGGAGGGCGGGCTGCTCCGACCTCAGCGCCGACGACGAGGCTGCCGCCAGAGAGTTGTACCTGGACAGCATGTGGTGACCGATCGTGTCTGTCGTGGTGCAAAACTGGCGGCCGCTTGTGTTTAGGCTGCGTACAAGTATCCCGATTTGTACATACCTAGTTACCTACTAATAGATGATGCTAAAACATATGTCGGGTCACGTCATGCGTGGTGGATACAGTAGTCGTGATGGAATAGGGAAGAAGAATGAAATGTTTACGATTTTGCATGGATGTTGAGATATGCTCCCATGTGAAGTCAACGACGTTATCAGAGTGGTACCGATTATCTTGTTACTAGTGGTTACTGGTTAGCACTACAATTAGCAGGGCACCGCGCCTGGTTAATTACGTCTTACTACTACGTTGACCGGTACTTCTGGTTTGCAATGTGCAGAGTACAGTTGAAGCATCTTAACAAATCCCAGTACCAGTTGAAGAAAACATCCTTTCCCGAATACTGTTGTGGTGACGGCATGCCATGATACAAAATCTGTAGCCGTTTCTGTTTAAGCATCCCGATTTCTACATAGTACTTAAACATCTGTCGTATTATGTCATGTTCAGTAAAACATAGTACTGTACTAGAGACATGATGCAATAGGAAGAATTATTTTGTAAAACGGTTTTGCTTCGTTGTTACGTTCTTGAAAAGCAAAAAGAGGTTTTGCTTGGATGTTGAACTAGTACTACCTTGTGACGGATATGGTTAACGACAATGTCGTACAGTGGTACCGACTATCTAGTTATTACTGTACTACTAGTATTAGCACGGCCCTGCGTACTTTGACCCGTACAGATCGAGACCCGTCACAGGGTTTGCAATGTGCTGAGAGTACAATTGAAGCGTTTCAATAAACAAATCTGTGTACTTGGGGGTTGGAGCAATGCACGGCTTAATGCCAAAGGACAACGGTCAGCTTTGTTAACCTCAAGGCGCCTCATTGACATCCAAAACCTCCTGTTTCCTAATTCAAGACTGATGGGGGCAGTTCACTCTTGTGTAATTGGGTTCTCTTGTCAATCTAATAACGTTGCTATATTTTTTGCTAATGAGCAAGAGCAGAATCTAACATCGTCGTTTTGTAAAAAAAATCAAACAATGAGCACTGCTCTTTCATCTAAACACGAAAACATACAATACACACGGGTTTTACATTATGAACATTACAAAGTGATATATAATTAAGTAACATCATCATCACACCTACAAGTAGTGGCAGAGGACAATGGTGGCCAAGTATGGCACTCGCCATACCTCACTTTGGTTGTCATAGTTAGCTACTGTTATTTACTAGTCATGAATCAACAAAAAAACATGTAATTTATTTTGTGGATTATTAGATAGCAAGAGAAAGAAAGAAAAATATGTTGTAGTTTACCATCGAAGATATGTACCGATTGATGAGGCAATAGAAAAGTTAGCCTTAGATTGCTTTGTTAAACATTTTTTAGCTATCATTTTCTATGATTCACTAATTTTTCGACACCTTAATTCTTGTCCGTCCTCCGCCACTGCCTACAGGTAAAGCAAATTCGGTTGCATTATGCTTCCCGGTGGTTGTCGGTGTAAGAGAACTAACATGTGGCGGTTAGTCGGACCATCCTTTGTTAGAGGATCGGAAGCTACGGATCAAGGAAACACACGAGAGACACGCGTGAGGCGTAATACCCTACGTTCCGCTTGTCTAGCGTGTATTGAGCTTGAAAGATTACAATGGTGTTCTTGAGTTTCTAGGATTCGGAGAGTCTATCTAGTACATGGCCAGGGTTCCCCCTTTTATAGTCCAAGGAGAGCGCGCTACAGCGTCGAATGCCTAAATCTTCCGGTTGTTGGTTCGAATACTTTGGTCGATACGGGAATTGAAGGAATGCATCATCCAAGGCAGGGCACCGCGTGACTGTCCAATGGGAGGAGACACGATGGAACATGTCGTACATGCCCCCTCCTCCCGTCGCTTTGTTGGAGGGTCAATGCGTAATTGCCTTGCCCGTTAAGCCGTTTCCCTAGGCAAGGCTGTCCGGGGCCAGCCCGTGGTTGTCCCTGTGGGGGCGCCATGCGGGAACCGGGGGGGAGGGGGAGTTAACTCTCCCAACCGTCCACGTGGGACCCGCGGTCACGTCCCGCGTCATGCGGGGCGCTAGTGTTACGGGCGTGCCGCCACGCCCACGGACGGTGGCTTCCCTTGCATGTCCCTAGACTAGCTGGGGCAGGTCGGTCTAGCACATGTGGTGACTTGCTGCTTGATGGGCCGCTCATGACAGCCCGTGGGCGATTATAGGGACCCCCGTTCCCAGTACACCGACAATGGTAAATTGTAGTATGCATCCAATTTAATTATAAATTGGTTGTGGCTTTAGATTAAATTATGGTGGGCATATGCCCCTATACTAAAAAACAACACTAATGAAATAATTGAACTTTGTACTGCGCATCAAACTGGGTGTCCGTGAATTTTGTTGCACGGTTGTTAACATATTGGTCTCCTTCAAAAGAATCAAACCACTTGATTTTAATTTTCATGACAGTAAATCCTAACGAAACTCGGTTTTAAGTACAAGTAGCACACATAGATTCACGTGTTTAATAGCAGAAATGGAAAAGTGACTTTATTATGTAAAAAACATAATTTTATCTAGGCAAGAAAGATGAGGAAGTGACTAATTTGAAGACGTGTGCCATGTAATTATCGATAGGCGAAAAACATTTTTGAAACCTGATTGCTGCATCAAGCAACATGCAATAACTGAACTTTGTACCGCGCATCAAACAGAACACTCGTGAATTCTGTTGCATAGTTGTTAACTAGTAATTGATTTCTCCAAAACAATTAATTTTTATTTCCATTTGGCGGTAGATCCTATCAAGATCTCAGTCGAGGTCATCTATTTCACTCATTTATTATGTGTACTAGTCGAGGTCATCCGTGATGGTGAGAAAAGGAAAGGATATAGCGTTCCAATCTTGATTTTGAAGTCAAAATGCGATTTAGTCTCGGATTTTCAGATTTTGCACTTTCACCACAACTTTTCAAACCCAAAGCTCTATTTCACCACAAGTCTGTTTATTGGACATAAGGATGTGAACTTTGACGTGAAAAAACACAATTACCCTTATCGACAGTTGCGATTTACCACAATTTTAATGTTAAATAGTATTTGTACCATTGTTTTCAAATATATCTTACAACAGATTTTTAAACCAAATCAAATGGAAGGTGAGAACAAGAATTACATAGAATTTTATCAAACAAATTTGAATTCAAGTCAAAATGTGAACTGTGGACATAATTTTGATAGCATTTCAACAAAATTTTGACAATATTTTCACACAATTTAACAGATTAATTACATGCACCAATAATATCGAACAAAAGAAAATAAAATTACAATTTCAGCACTGGACTCCAGCCTGCTCGCCGCCCCGCAAGTCTCCTGCGCCACCGTTGCGCGGCCTGAGACGCCACCGTTGCTAGGGTTAGGGTTCCATGGAGCACCATTGCCAGAGAGAAGCGGCTTCTTCGGTTGGGTTGGGAAAGAAACAGAACGATAGCTGCGATTGAGAGGGGCAGTTCCATCCTTTGTTTAGTCTTTTTCCCTTTTTATTTCCTTTGTTTCGATTCACGGTGTTACCAAATCATGGCGGACGGACAAATCAGATTAAAAAAACTGTGAGAAATCTGAAAATCAAGGTCTGAATATCAAATTGGGCTCAAAATTCATGGTCAGAGGGTAATTTAAGCCAGGCATCCGAGATGAGAAGACGCGTGTCAGGTAATTAATTAGCGGTGGTCAAAAAAATATTCTTCGTAACCTGATTGCTGCATCAGGCCAACACTTACACTAAGGTACGCTGTTGATATCAGTGCATGTCAACTCTTGATCAGTGCTGAATCCATCAATACTCGATCAGAACGATTGTGACAAATGAAAAATCTGTATATTTTCTGTGTGTTCTTTTTGTACATGGTGCCCGCGACGCCGGCCGTGTGCGACAGCTAGCGATGCAGCACATAGTTTACAGCCTGACCCACTCGACGCCGTCGATGAAGCTGAGCGAGATGAAGGGCTTGGCCTCCTCGTCGGTGAGCTCGCGCGACCACGCCACCCGGCCGGCGAAGTTGGCGCCGGGGCCCGTGCACTTGTACTGCCCGTAGAACACCGTGCTGCAGCCAAAAGAAACAACAACAACGGCCATGTTTTAGTTCGTATTATTCATTGTTGACATCTCGCCGCAAGATGCTTAACGCAAGCACGATATGGCTCGAGTTTTGGTTGTTCGTTCTCGGGAATGTTCCGAACTGTCTCGGCACTGCCTTCTGCCGTCCCCCCTGCTCTGCGTTGCCTGGCTGCTTATCTTATCCAGGACTCTGCTTTTGCCCGTGCGGCTGTGCCGGGGAGTGGAATGGCCAGTCATCGAATCTGAAAAGCCGCCACGATGGTATCGGGATCAGAAGGGCGGTCACCCGTGCAACCCGATGATTCACCGGAACGGGAGCAGGTACATGACCTCTTTCCTCTCCACGCTGCATGATTCTTCGCGGACCATAGCAGCCTGTCTACATCCGTGCAATTTAGCCGAGCACTTGACACGCTTTCCATTCCATGCCGCAAGCAGCAAGGCGATAACAAAGTGCCGGTTCGACGAGACGGGCAAATAAAAAGAGGTGGCGGCGCAACATGGATTGTTGGCCGACCACTGCCGGTGATCGACACGGGTGGTTGTGTAACGGTCCGGTGACGGTGAGTGGGCGAAAGGAAGAAGAAGGTTGATGAGAGAGAGAGAGAGAGAGAGGGCGGTACGTACAGCTCTCGGTTGGGGTCGCCCCAGTTGTACCATCCCGGTGGGGTGATGATGTTGTCCATGTAGGTGTAGGCGAAGACGACGCGGGAGAAGGTGCCCCAGGCGCGGCCCAGGTAGAGCGCGCCGGAGCCCGTCACCCGGCAGTTGAGGAAGGAGAAGCCCGTGTCCTCCAGCATGCTCTGCCGGTTCTGCGCCGTCAGCGCCCCGTAGTCGCGCGCGATCGCGTGCACGTGGCAGTCCTGCACACACACAGCATCCCAACAAAAGATTTGCTTAGCGCATCGTTCCGATACATACGCTTGTACTGTGTACCAGTACATGGAGTGCGTGCGCATCTTTTTCGCGACGCCGGTAGTGTCGTCTTGCCAGCCCGGGGATGTAGTGTAGGTCCGCTGGCCGCCCGGGCGGCGCTAGCGGACACCGGTGGGAGCGGTGCTTGCTGACCGG
Organism: Chloris gayana; assembly: GCA_031894775.1. Taxonomy (NCBI): domain Eukaryota; kingdom Viridiplantae; phylum Streptophyta; class Magnoliopsida; order Poales; family Poaceae; genus Chloris; species Chloris gayana. The sequence goes on from JAUNZO010002762.1 coordinate 28,814, forward strand.
TTTGCGATGGCGATTGCCTGCCATCTGCCGCCATGGAACGAAAGCGGAATAAGCCTACTACTACTAGACACTAGTATCGTGTGGCAGGATTGCTGCCTGCGCAGTTTTGGGCGCTTGGACGGAATAATCATCGACTCGGCGCGCTCGCACATGTTGCCAGACTCTGGTATTTGTCTTGCTTCGTGTGAAATCATGGTGTTTATGTACGCTACAATTCCACAGTGTCAATTGTAATAAGTACTATAAAACCCGAGCGGCAGTGCGTACGAAAAGAGCGCTGGTTAAACTAGGCCGTGCTCCGAATGGCACTTCCAGGCTATGCCTGCCGTGCCACACTACTCAAATGTCTGAACAGCATTGAAATTCTTATGGGTAACTAAGCGGGCGGGTTACTAGTAGTGAGCTTGACACAAGCATGCTCTGTTTTGAAGGCTCATGCAGTTCCATTCTCCCTTTTCTGGATGGTAAGCTAGCAGGCACTATCAGAACCCCTGATTTGCTACAGGTAAATAGCAAGCGTGCTCTGTTTCGGAGGCTCTGCCTTTACTCTGAGTTCGTGTGGTTCTTATCTCCCGTCGAGCATGCTCTGCCCTAAAATCTAAAACCCCGGGTTTGCTACAGGTAAGTAGCAGGGATCGAAAGACAATGTACTAGCATTGTTGGCAGGATGAATTTGCTGCGGGGCAGAGCAGAGAGTCGGTAGTACCTCGTAGAGGGAGAGCGCGTTGCCGAAGATGAAATCCACGGACCCTTCGATGTAGCACTCCTTGTAGTAGTGCCGGCCGGAGTGATCATACAGCGTGTCCTGCGCGCCCAGCATCCTGCACCCCACGAACGCCGCGTTGTCCGCCGACACCCGCAGCGCTACCGCCTGCTTCCCCGACGCGCCCGGCTTCGGCACCGGAGACGTGTTCTGCTCCGTTCCAGACACGTGACAATGCACCCCCGTCAGCCAAGGTACGGCAGCAGAGCGTGCGAATTTCGTGCTGAGCAGAGCAGAGTTACCTGGCACACCGCGACTAGAACTAGTGGTGGTTTGTTTACCTTGAAGGTGATGTTCCGGGCGAGGAAGTACTGCGCGTTGACGGCGAACGTGGCGGAGTTGAAGGTGCCGAGGGGGCGGCCGGCCGGGCCCGCCGGCGTGTCCGCGGTGTCGCCCCACTGCACGACCGTCTTGTCCGCGCCGGCGCCCTCGAGCGTGATGAACGCGCGCATCGGCGATATCGTCACCTTCTCCCTGCGATCATCACCGTCGTCACCGGGCCACCCAACTCACTCCTACCTAGCTACGCGCAAGTGGGGCTCAAACGCGACGGTGCACGTACGTGTAGGTGCCGGCGTTGACCCTGATGACGACGCGGATGAGGTTGATGAGCGGCAGCGAGTCCACGGCGGCCTGGATGGACGTGAAGTCGCCGAACGCCGGGTTCTTGTCCACGACCAGCGAGTAGGACGGGAACGCGCGGGCCAGCGCGTGCTGGAACGTGCTGTGCCGCAGGCTGCCCATGTACCGCACCCACTCCGTGAACTGCCGCTCGATCGCCTCCGCGCGCGTCGCGTTCGGCGGGAAAGCCGGCGGCCCGCCGCCGCCGCCGCTCTGCCCCGGCCGCAGGCCCCGCGAGTGCGCCTCGGCCACGTTGCGCGGCGGCATCACGAGGAGGAGCGCGGCGACGGCAATGCTGGCGAGGAACCTGGCGCGCGACGCGGCCATCCGCAACGTCGCGGCCGTTACTACCGCGCTGCCGGCCGGGGAAGATGGAGAGTCAGTCTGGTGAGGAGTGAGGAGGGGAGCCGGAAAGGGAGATGATTTAAGGAAGAGGGTCGCGGCTCACGGGCGAGAAGAGAACAGAAACGGAATTGCGGAGTGACCCGAGGCATCGCGGTTCACGAGCCGCGGAAGTGCGGTTGGTAAAGCTCGGTGGCGCCCCAAGCTGCGAGCGCGGGACGTACCAGTACGCATGCATGTGTTCGTCACCGCTCTCGTGCTCTTGGCCCTTCCAGGTGATGGCGACTTCTGCGCGCAGAGGAGCAGCGTGCCCAGGACAGGAATTTTTTAGCCTGGATGCAAGAATTTCCTGGGGAGAGCAGATCAGGGTCCTCCTTGGGATTTGGTGCTTGTTCGTGGTTCATTTTCTTTGGGTCTTTTCCTTTGAGCGGCATTTTCTAAACATTTCGGAGTGCTCTAGGTGAACATTTTATTCCGTGGTCTATCGTCCTGTTCGGCTGGAGATGATTTTGGGTTAAGCTGACTTACTGTCAGCTGCCAGCATATACCAAGCAGTAGCCAGCAGCTGAGTTTCAGCCTATTTGGCTGGAAATAAGGCCAGCCGAACAGAGCTTATTATAGCTGATCACAGCATGAAGCGCCAGGTGTCTATAGGTGGATGTATGCACATGCGAATGTGCATATGCAGCTTCCTCTCCGAGACAGTATCTGCCTCCCCGTCGGGATGCCTCCCACCCTGTTCGTTCCGCCGCCGCGACCCGTGAGTCTCCGGGCTAAACACCGAAACGTCGCGGTCTTCCAAGGAGCACGGCGCGGTCAGGCGTCCAGGGCCTTTCGCCAGCGCCGCTAGTTTGCCCGACCACGGCATGGCGCGCGCGCGGTACCTGCCAAGCGGCCGCTGGCTTTACAGGTTGTGGCCGAGACTTGGGACAAAAAGAGGACAAGCGCGCGCGTGTTTTTCTATAGTCGTTTGCTGCTACATGTAGCTGTGCACGATAGGCTCGACGATTGTACTGTAGACACGCTATATCGTGTCACGCATGCACAATGAGCCGATGACATATGGTGGCCTCCTGGTCCTAGACATTGATGGCAGTCACTCTCGGCTTGATCTAGCTCGAACACGAGCTCACCGATTCGACTTCTTCGCTCAACCGAAGCGTACCTGATTGTTCAGTTAGTTTTGCCAGTTTGCCGCCACCAACATTTCTCCGTGGTCCTGCGTCGTTGCTCGGCTCGGTGTTGGTAAGGCCGGCGGAGAATGGAGTAGGAGTGTAGGACCTCTCTACCTTTTTCCTTGAGCAGTTGTTAATACACCGTCTTATCGACACTCATTTTTGGTCGCATGTGTACTAGCGTCACATTATGAAAAACGATTAGGACACTCTCCGTCCACGAGTGAAGTGATGGACCTACTACTACGAGCTTGTGGTCACGAAGACGGCTCTCGGCACAACAGAAGCACAGGGATTTTTGTAGCTGCGATCAAGATCCACTAAGAACATTTCCTAAAAAAAGATCGACTAAGAGCTCAAGGACATTTTACATCATCACCACAGCTTGAAGTTCATCACCACCACAGCTTGGAAGTTCATCACTCCTGATTTGGTACGAGTCTAGAAGCCGTCACCAGTGGAGTCGGTGGCTCCGAACCGATCGGGTTAATGGTTTCTCCCGTCATCATCAGCAGGCTCATTAGCGTAATCAAAGCCGCCCCTGTCCACCAGCCTCGCTCTCGTCTCAGTTTGCCAAAGAGGCCAAGATGACGGCCACTGCTACAGGTTCATGCATGCATGCATTAAGTTGGGTACGGAAAAGCACGAGATGGGCATCATCATGGTATGGACTATGGAGTTTGCAAGCAATTCAGAGCGAAGTCAGTTGTTCTTTAAATCGCGCTGCCGCTGCGTGACAGGCCGAGTGCTGAAACGGACGGCTTGAGCGGATCTTGCGTTAATGGCGTTAAATGACGGTTTAATCTTTAGCCTTTCGTTTCCATTTGTTTACGTTTTCCAGCCGGAGAACGCATGATCGGTCTTTTATGTTACCAGAAAGAAAATTTGAACAAGGCCAGAGAGAGAGGACAGAGAGGAAGCAGGCCAAATGTACCGTTTCCATGAATTTCAGCCCACAAAGCCCAGGCCATCAAAGCTGCTACAAGGTTGTAGTACCGGTAGCAGTAGAATCTGAAAAGGCCCAATAAAAAGGTCTGCCCACAATAATATGCACCCTAACCGCACGATTTTTTAGTAATTTTTTTGATGAAAGGGTCCCTGAGCGCACTTCGTAAAGAATACGGAGCAAATAAAAAAGAATCCCGGTCCGAATCAGTCCACGTCCACCAGTAAAAAAACAAACGGAAAAACATCTGATAGTCTGATACGGCCGGCGGCGCATTTCGCTTTCGCCACGCTGTTCCCGTGAGCCCCACGGTGTCAGCGACGCTATCCTCCTCCGCACGGCCTCGCCTTTTCTCCGCTTCGCTCGTTACTGCAGCGTCGCGCCCCGCTTCCGCCGCCCCACAGCTTCTTCCGGCCGCCCCACACCGCGCGGCACCGGAACGCCGTTTCATCACCTCTCAGCAGTACGCGGTGCCATGCCCTCGCAGGACGATAGCCGCGGCTCCGTGCGGGCCCAGCTTCTCCCGGCTCCTTCGCCGCGGCGGGCGGCCGCGAGGCTCCGCCCGCTCCCGCTCCTCGTCGCAGCCGCCTTCGCCGCCTCCTATCACCTCCTCCTCTCCGCGCCCCCGCCCTCCTACTACCAGTCCCTCTTCCTCTCCCTCGGCTCCAACGACACCGCCGCGGCCCACCTCCGCGCGCTCACCGCCCGGCCCCACGTCGCGGGCTCCCAAGCCAACGCCGTCGCCGCGAATTACGTCGCTACCACGCTTTCCTCCCATGGCTTCCCCACCCGCCTCACCCCCTACTCCGTCCTCCTCTCCTATCCCCTCCACCGCTCCCTCTCCCTCTCTGCGCCGGGGCGCGACGCCACCGCGTTCGCCCTGAAGCAGGAGACCTACCCCGGCGACCCCTACGCCGCGGTCGCCGCAGAGGCCGTCCCCACCTTCCTCGCCTACTCGGCCTCTGGCTCGGTCGCTGCCGAGGCCGTCTACGCCAACTACGGCCGCACCGAGGACTACGCCTACCTCGCCGCCCGCGGCGTGAACGTCACCGGGAAAATCGCCGTCGCGCGCTACGGCAAGGTGTACCGCGGCGACATCGTCAAGAATGCGCGCGTCGCCGGCGCGGCGGCGGCGGTGATATATACTGACTTCAAGGACTACAGGCTGGGGAAGGCCTTCCCGGATGGGCCGGGCATGCCGCCGACCGGCGTGCAGGTCGGCAGCACGTTCAAGGGGTCGGGGACCCCACGACGCCGATGTGGGCATCGTCGGAGGGGTGCGAGCGCCTCAGCGTTGCGGAGGCCATGGCCTCGGACGACATGCCCGGAATACCGGCACTGCCGGTGTCAGGAAGAGATGGGGAGGCGATACTACAGCTCATGGGCGGGGAGGTGGCGCCAGAGGATTGGCAAGGAGGGGACGGCGCACCGGTTTACCGGCTCGGGCCGGGTCCAGCTGTGCTCAACTTGACTTACAGAGTAAGTTGCTGTCTGGAGTTGGTGGTGGAAACGACATAGGAAATCTTTCTTTTGCTATTTATGTGGTCCGAGATTGTGATGCTTTTTTTTTATAAGGGGAATGAGACGATGGCTACAATTCAAAATGTCATTTCGGTGATTGAAGGAAAAGAAGAGCCTGAACGGTATAAACCACTAATACATTTCACCTTCCTCCCACTCTAGGAAAGGAGTACTATGCTGTAGACTCTAGATTAAACCAGTACTAAACTGAGCATGAAAACTACAGTTCATAATCTGAAATTCTGAAGGTAAACTGTCTAGAAAGTTTAATTGTATGTGGCACATTGAAGATTTTTGCAACTGCATTGTAGAAACGTAGATATATCCCATCTTCAATTATTTACAAAACCTCAATCCTGAAATCACTACAAACTCAGGGAGATAATCATTGTATAACATACAGATTTATAATCCTTGGAAATCATCGCGATGCATGGACATTTGGGGCAGTTGATCCGAACAGTGGAACAGCAGCCTTGCTTGAGGTGGGCATATTAGGCTGTCAGCTGTCTAGCTTATGTTCTAATTATGATTTGCTTGATTTCTTGTCTTACTAACTTCGTTTAAGATGTAGCTAGCTCAACGTTTCCGTGAGTTGCAAAAGAAGGGCTGGAAACCTCGGCGCACCATCATCTTGTGTAACTGGGATGCCGAAGAGTATGGATTGGTCTCTCTCTATCTCTCTCATGTTTTCCATGCAACCAAGAAACTCAGATGACTTTTTACAAATTTCTATGGGCAAACATTTTCAGACAGGATCCACTGAATGGGTCGAGGAGAACCGGGCAATGCTAGCATCAAGGACTATTGCTTATCTGAATGTTGATTCTTCAGTGGCCGGTCCTGGATTTTACGCATCAGCGACTCCTCAACTCGATGAGTTGCTTATAGATGCGACTAAACAGGTACAGCGCTTGAAAGAAATATTTTAACCTCTTATGTAACTGAAATGTTAATAAGGGAATAGGTCAGGTTTCTTTAGCTAGTGCTTAAATCAGAAAAAAATTAAACATATTTATTGATATGAATGCTTGCTAGCTATGATTAAAATCAAAGTGACATGTTTTACCATCAACTATGCTGGTTATCTGATATTTTTCATTGATCAACTGAGGAAGGTTCAAAATCCGGATAATGGGACACAGAGTGTGTATGACTTGTGGATGGCTTCTAATACGTCTCCCTCGGTAAGCATTTAGTGTCCAGCTAAAGCTGTTATTCTCAGCTAAAATATTTAGGTTGTAATTTGCTTGTTAGACAAGCGTGTTCTCAATATTCTAAGCAGACAACATGTTAAGGGGTAATTCTATGTTTTATTATACCTACCTTTTTCTCCCTTTTTTCCCAACGGAGTTCAATGTTTTATCGCATTAGATATCAGTTTTAAATTCCTTGTGATTATGAGGGCTAACGGCATGTATATGTTAAGATTGGAAGATTAGGAGGTGGGGGATCGGATTATTCAGCCTTTGTTCAACACATTGGTGTTCCTTCAGTTGACATGTCTATGGGGCCAGGTTTGTTCTATGTTTCTTATAGACCTGCTTTCATTAAGTTGCCTTCCCTTCCTATGAATGATCTGCCGTACTGTTGCAATCCTCCTTGATGATTGATAATTATTATTCTAGATTTAGTCAAATAAGAGAGCTCGTTCATGCTGTTCCTTTTTCATCCCAAGCTGAACCTATCATGCATATATCAAGAGTGAATAGATACTGGGATTTCTTATTTTCACTTTCCTGTTTATTTTGTGTAACTTGTTTGCAGGATATGCAGTCTACCATAGCTTGTATGATGACTTCACATGGATGGAAAAGTTTGGGGATCCCCTGTTCCGGAGGCATGTGGCAGGTATCCTTAAGTTCAAGTTCAACCTGCACAATACCGAACCATTTTATAGTCTGTTCAGATTGGGCTTTGAAGTTCTCTATGCAATCTTTTTAGAGCTTCTTACCATTTGTTCGCATTATGTGAGACAATTAGTTTACCTCGTAGACCTCTGAGATTCTGTCGCAATGCTGTGATAGAATTTACTATGTCATCCACCATCCATACTATACTGATCCTGCAGTTTATTACATTTTTCTGAAAATTTCCATAAACCCACCAAAAATCTAAAATGTCTAGTTTAATGCTTTCCTTGCAGTGGCAAGCATATGGGGGCTTCTTGCACTAAAGCTTTCAGATGAGGAGATCCTACCCTTCAACTACACCTGTTATGCCAGAGAGCTTGAGGTAACTTTTTGTTCAAAGCTCTCAAACAATCTGTTGATTTCATAATTGTGGGCATTCGTCCAGATTTAGAAGACCATGATAGGTTCTCTTGATTAGCAGAATGGAGCAATGGATATAAATAAGAGAGTACTGGGAATGCCTGTCAGTTTATCTCCCCTGCACGAGTCAATCAAAGAGTTCAAAAGGGCAGCTCTGAAAGTTGATTCTGAATTAAAGGTACGGGTATCTGTTCTGGTAGCTCCAAGCTATTGTCTCATCCACAGTTAGCAACTTTATTTACTCTTTATTAGGCTTTAGTGGCGTGGAGAAGTTGGCCATGGAGGAACAATCCTTTGAAGGTCAAAGATATCAATGACCGGTTAATGATGACTGAACGGGCATTCACGGAACGAGAAGGATTGTCTGGAAGACCATGGTACAAACACCTGGTAATTTCTTTTGCTTAAAAATACGGTTAACGGTTACATTATGTTGCTGCCCAGCTCATGGTAATGAATTGCACAGATTTATGGACCCTCACTTTACAACGATTATGGAGCAGAAATGTATCCAGGTGTTGATGACGCGATTCAGACGGCGAAGAGGACTAACGTTTCTGATTCCTGGAAATCTGTACAGCATGAGATTCACAGGATTTCGAGGGTGATTAACCAGGCAACATTAGTTCTTAGTGGAAGGCTAACGTGAAAGTGGCCATTGGATGTACATATGAGCGAACGCAACAGCTGGGCTGACGCAGTGAATCAAATAACGATATGTTTCAGTATTCTAAATAGGATTGTGGCTAGCGCTCTGACAGATCAGGATCGTACGCTGGCCGTTCAAATTTTTCAATAACTTTGAGCTAATAAATCCAGCCAAAAGGAAAAAAACAGTATCTGAGTGCATCTAGAACTTTGAGCCAATAAATCACATTTACAGGCCCCCTTAAATCCAAAAAGCCAGATACAGTGCACCCATAAACCCAACAACTCAGAAACTGCCAAACCTATAAAGGATGAAAAGTTGACTCTTGATTGAACCATTTACGTTGTTCCCATGAAATTAGAAGCAAAAATTTATATATGAATTAGTGAAAGAGTTGAGCTCAGCAATTGGAGACCTGAACGTAAGCCCAAGCTTGCACAAAATGCAAGTACAGTTCGAACCCTTTTTTTTTTGTTAGGCTATAATAAAAGGTTCTGACCGATTGAACTGAAGCATATGCTATCTGCGTAAAAACCCCATGGCTTGGTATACATTGTTGAGGGTCATGTCTGCTATCTCAGAAGCTTTTCCTGCTCCTTCCAGAAGAACATTATCCAAGTAGCTCGGATCAGACATTATCTCCTCGTAACGGGCCTACAAATGTGCAAGTTAAGAGGGGCTATGAAAACGATTATGTAAATAAAAATAATTTATAGATCAAATTGTCATGTCAAACTAATCAATTCACTCTGGATGTTTCAGGCGAAAGGGCTGCAAATGATTAGACTACAAATCCCAGGGTCAACAAACCTGAATCGGTTGCAGATGGTCAATTAATGCATCTGTAAGGGTAACCTTGAATGTCCCCCAGTTCATATCTTGGCATTCGCTAACAACTTCCTGGGAAAAAGAAATCTCTAGAAAGATCAATCTAATTCTCTTGTCAATTAAAAACATGATACTTGATATAGATGCAAACATTCAAGTGCAGGAACCCTGATATTCTGAGTCAATAGGTGAACATGATGGCCAAAATAAGGTACCTCTTTAGTCTTCCCAGTAATAATCTGGTAGATGGAGAGAAGATTGCGGCACTCCGGTCTCTCTGGATTGTCAAATTCCAAGCTGCAATAAGGTTCAATGATTACGAGTTCTCTTATTAGTGGAGTGACAGGGGGAGAGAAAAGGGATAAGAATTTAGAGAAACAAACAAACCCAGGGAGTGAGTCAGTTTTGCAGCGTTTAATCTTATTTGCAATCACCTGCCAGAAAAGAAGAAGAAGAAATTATCATAGTAGATCCAATTCACAGAAATAAATGAATACAGGCAAGGTGAAATGTTACAAGCAAACATAATGAAAGCTAATCCCTGGCGTCTTACAACTAAAATATACGAGAGAGATACTTGTTATCAACTACTTACATCTTTTGGATCAAGAAGGTTAATGCGAGACTGATCTGAAGGAGCAGACTTGGACATCTAACACCAAGAGGAAGATAAAAAGTCACAGATGTTTGATGCATGTAACTATGAAAAATAAAAATGCAAGGAGTCAGCTCTACAAGTGATCGAATGAACATTTAGATTGGCAGCACAAAAAGGCCCACAATATTAGGGAGGGAAAATAAACAACTGATTTCATTTTGTGATAAATCACCAAATGACACAATATTGTTAATTACCTTTGAGAGACCATCAGTTAGAGACATAACACGTGCACCAGCTGGGGGAATAAGTGCTTCAGGAACCTAAATAACCAAACCAAAAGGTAGTGTAAGAAAAACACAATTCAATGAAAGGATGCTAAAACTGGGGAGTATGTATGTGTCATGACACTGTACCCACCTTAAATAGGTTACCACCTCTCCTGCAAGCAAAAACAGCCATGTCATTACCCTAAAAGAGAGAACAAGTAATGGAACTGTAAGAAATGGCGCAGAAAAAGATGCATCACCCTCCCATTTTCTTCCACTTTCTTCCACCATATAAATTATTTACGCGCTCAGCAATTTCCCGTGTTAATTCCAAATGTTGTGTCTGATCTTCACCAACAGGTACCAAATCGGACTGCAATCATTCAATAAACAGTGGCATAACAAAATAAAGTTGAAGTGTCACACATGTGCTGCCAATATGAATGTTTAACGACAGCAACTAGCAGACTTTACCTGGTACAGAAGGATGTCAGAAGCCATTAGAACAGGATAAGTCAGAAGTGCCACTCCAACATTTTCATCACCCTGGAACATAAACAGAAAAAAATCAGTGATTCAATCCCATCTCAAGATCAAAACAACAATACAGAACCACTAGCAGGACAAGAACGGTTTGGTGTAACAAACTATGAGTTCACCTGATCACTGAGATTATGGAAATAATGCTTCTGAAAAGTAGCGGTAGAACTAAACTTTCAAGAACAACTAAAACAGTATTCCTAGTCTTGCGGTAAGTCATGACACTGTCGTCAGATGATCAATTAGAATTTCTTTAGTCAGGAGAGACATTAACAAACATTACTGTCACTGTAATCTTGAAAATCCAACAAGTGTCAGGAATGAGTGCAAGAATATTTAACCATTTGTGATTCAATAATGCAGTGACAAGCTATGATCTCAGGCTTTTGTCACATATGGCTCGCAAAGCATGATAGCACTACAAGTACAATAGTTTACATGTGCCTAACCCATAAGCACAGGAATAAACAGGAATACTTTATGCAATGTTACTTTCCTAATCCCACTCAATAGGATAGTCACTAGGGAATAGATATATGTGCTTAACATTGATGATATAGCAGGATATGCAAATAATTCTAAACTGCAATATCTCACTAGATCCATAATTTGAGAAGGGGAAGCTATTTGAACACCAAATACCAGGTCTTGACAATGTAGATAAGAATTTATATTTTCAATTGGGCTGGTGCAATTTAAGTCCAGTCAATGGCATGAGAAAGAGTTCTATATCAAAGCAAAAAAATGATGGTGAAGCTGTCATACAGCGAATGACGCACCGCCTTGCGTGATTTCTCCTTGAATTGGATCATTCTATTGAGCCAGCCAATAGGAGTGGAAGAACTTAACAACCACATCAGTTCAACATGAGCACGGACATGAGATTGTACAAAAATTGAAGCCTGAAACACGTATAATGCATTATAAAAACATTTAGTATCAGAAGAGTACATACAACAGAAAAAAAATCATATAGCATGACAACTGAACCTTGGAGCTGTCGATACCACATGCTAGATATATAGCAGCAGTGCTTCTTGTTGCTTTAGATAGCTGTGGCGCCTCATACGGTAAAGTAATCTGCCAGCATTGCAATCATGTTGGGTAAGACAACTTAACTAAATTTGACATCAACAAAACGAATGATTAGGAACAATATGCCCAAAAGATTAATTATGAAAACAAATGAACATAAATGTGAACGGCTGCTAGTTCCCAAACTGCAACTCGAATGCATAACGAGAATATCAGATGGTTAACATTGTAAAGGTTTTCTAAGCACAAGTTCATGTATTACAGAGGGGTCTTTTTAAAATATTTTACATGAATTTCTATTTAAGAAGGTGAGGTAAAAGGAAGAATCCTACTTTGAACACATACAAAATGAGATGATACAATGAATGTTGATGTCTGTTATGTACACAATAAATTCAGCAAGCTGCAGAACAGAAAGTAACAAATATAGGATAGGCTATAAAGAGCTTACAGCATGCAGGTCCACAATGAAAAAGAATGTCTCGTACAAATCCTGCGACAAATTATCATACAACAAAGATTATGATGAGCGAAGGACTATGAAGAAGACAGGAATTAGCTCTTGAACAACATATAGTTTACTATTTGCTACTTATTGTAGCTCTTGAATATGTCTCATTTAGACAAAACAAAATATCATACAACAACAAAGCCTTTCAGTGTCAAGAATATTGGGGCAGGCTAAAATGATAAACCAAATGGCACAAGCCAGGAATCGAATACGATTCTGTACCATGGCAGTGTACTATTCTACCACTAGACAACTAGATCAAGATCATATGACCCAGATTGGAGTTCTCATAGTTCGCACACGAACTTGCTTCTCATAGGATACCTTGCCATTTTAGTTAGCCTACCACAAATAACACTAAATCATATGCACAGAGAACAAATGGAAAAATGTATTTTTGTAGCATGTAGTACCTGAAGTGAAACCCAATTTTTAATAGCGCCAAGATAATTCCCAAGGTGCACCATTCCAGTTGGCTGAACACCAGAAGCCACTCTTTTCCTGCAGAATGAATACACATCAATATCCATGTTTCTCTGTTTTTTTGTAGGGTCTTTGAGTCAACATACTTGCTATTATTAGTATGTAACATCCTAACATCCTGCAACATCCTAACAGCCCAGCACACACTGGCATTGCACAATCTGAACAAACTTTGGCCGTTATGCTACTGCAATCATAATCCACAATTAAATGCAGGTCCACTGGTGACTCACAATGCCAACCCACTATGATCCAACTACTACACAAGCCCGGATACATAAGTAAATATTAAACACATCACAGAGCATTACGTCGAACATCACAAGGGCAGGGATACGCGAGGACTTACTTCCTTGCCGGAGGAGCGGGAGGCTCCTCGCTGGAGCTTGCCGCGGACTCGACCGCGCTACAGCTAAGACGACGGAGAGGGCGGATGGAGGAGGTGAACGCTCCTCCTCGGGCGCCAGCGCCACTCCTCAAGCTGCAAGCCAAACGGCGAACATAGAATTCTCAGTGCCAGCGGTGAGAAGCGAAGCGAAGCTGTTAGGATTTGGAGAGACAAGCCGCGTAGCGTACGCGAGGTGAGGCGGGCGCTGGAGGACGTGGGTCAGGAGCGCGCGGCTCATGGCGTCGTCGTGGCGTGCGCCGCTTTCCTCCGGATTTGGCTGCGCTTGTTTTGGGTGAAGAGAACCCGCAAGCGGACGGCGTGCGCGGAAGTGGCGATTGCGAGCTGGCGCCTAGCGGGCACGAGAAGGGACGGGCTGGGCCGCATGAAATGGGCTGGAATAAAGGAGCCGGCAGGAAAGATCCAGCCCGGCCCGGCAGAGTTTCTAGAGCCGGCCTACCGCAGTGTACGTGGCGCCACCTTCCTGCGACGTGTCCGGTAGACAAGCGGCGTCGCCGTCGCCCATGGCTTCGCTGTCCACCGTGATACTGCGGCGCTCCACCTCGCACGCCCAAGAATATTTAGGACTCCAGCGCACCGCCGCTCGTACAGTAGCGCTGCATTTGGAGAGGTGTGCCTGGTGGTGGCCTTGCGGCAGTAGCAGCGGGAGGACAGGCGCGAGAGCGGCGCACGGTATGGCGGGATCAGGGGAAGAGAACAACGGCGGCGTGGCGGTGGTGAGTGGCGGCGTGGAGGACGCCTACGGCGAGGACCAGGCAACTGTGGACCAGCCCATCACGCCGTGGGCTGTCTGCGTCGCCAGGTATATATGGGGTCTTCCATTTCAGTTCAGCCTGTGATGTTTTAATCAAGCGTCAGTTGATTCCAATGTCAATTTAAATTTGTAAGTTTATGTGACCAGTCTTAGATGACCATTTCGTAGATGAAGTTGAGAATTTTTCTTGTTTCAGATCTTTCCATATATAAATTTAAGTTAAATATGTCACATAAACAGTGAGTAGTCTGACCGTGCACTTGATTCAGCACTTCAGATGACTGAGAAGAGAAACTAAACTTGCTAAAAGCCACAGGAAATCGAACCAGTAGTCTGTCTTTTTTTTTCTTGAATATTTATTACGCTTCAAGATTGTGATGTTTTGTCCTTTCTGGGCTTTCAGTGGTCATTCCCTGCTGAGGGATCCCCGGCACAACAAGGGGCTCTCATTCACAGAGAAAGAGCGAGACACGCATTACCTACGAGGGTTATTGCCTCCGGTCGTTCTGTCTCAAGAACTCCAGGTTTGCTTCTCACACCACCTTCTACGCCTTTTGCAATTGATGGTTTCGCTGAAGCAATCTTCCGCAGGAGAAGAGGCTGCTGCAGAATGTTCGACAGTTCGAGGTTCCGCTGCAGCGCTACATGGCCTTGATGGACCTTCAGGTATGCACTTTATGTCTCCTAAGGAAGTTTTTGGATGCATGATATCAGATCATGCCAAGGTATTGCTTCACACGCTTAATTATCCATTTGTTTTTTAGGAAAGAAATGAGAGACTTTTCTACAAACTCCTGATTGACAATGTTGAGGAATTGCTCCCTGTTGTGTATACACCGACAGTGGGCGAAGCGTGCCAGAAGTATGGGTCGATCTTCAGAAGACCACAGGGTTTACATATCAGCTTCAAGGAGAAGTATGGGTTTCCCCCTTCATTTCGTCTTACAGTAGTTGCCCTTTTCTGGCGAGATGATGGTTAACTAGGTAATTTTCGCACTAGGGGGAGGATTTTGGAGGTCCTGAGGAATTGGCCAGAGAAGAGTATTCAGGTTATTGTCGTTACAGATGGTGAACGCATTTTGGGCCTAGGAGATCTTGGCTGCCAGGTTAGCTGATTCTGCCCTGGAATTTTGGCCCTGGGGGATCAGGGTTCATTTATGCTTCTGTATAGCTTGCTATTACCATTTTTCGTTATGTAAAATTCTCATTTGTAGGGAATGGGAATTCCTGTGGGGAAGCTGGCATTGTATACCGCTCTTGGAGGTGTCCGGCCATCAGCTGTAAGTACTTCAATGTGAAACATATACCATTGGCAATTGGCAGTCTTATATAGTGTGTCCTGTAATGTGTCCTAGTGCTTGCCTATCACCATTGATGTGGGAACAAACAATGAAGATCTACTGAAGGATGAATTCTACATTGGGTTAAGGCAAAGAAGAGCAACTGGCCAGGTTCCATTCTACTTCCACTGGCTATACTATTCCAGATATTATGAGATCAAGTTTATCGGTTTGTGACACATTATCATCAAAATAGGAATACTCTGGACTTCTCGATGAGTTCATGGCTGCAGTTAGGCAGAACTATGGACCGAAGGTTCTTGTCCAGGTACAGAAAGTTGTTGAAACTCTCTGATTGAACTTTCTCTCTGTGTGATTGCTTTCTAAACTTTGTTTGGGGTTACAGTTTGAGGACTTTGCAAACCACAATGCGTTTACACTTCTTGAGAAGTACCGCGAAAACCATCTTGTATTTAATGACGATATACAGGTAGCCAATCAGAAATTTGTTTCTTTATCATACTGCTCCTTCTATCAAGCCGATGCATTATCCCTAATTTCAAAGCTGTGACATTACAGGGAACTGCTGCAGTAGTACTAGCAGGACTTATGGCCGCTCTGAAATCTGTTGGTGGGACTCTAGGTGATCACACATTCTTGTTCTTTGGTGCAGGAGAGGTAATTTGACCTTTTTTGCAATAATGGAGGATGAATTTGCTATGTATTGTTCAGCTGGCTTCAACGTATCTAATAGTCTTTCAAGACTATGTCACACATTGATTGTTGTCTTTTACATTCTCATGCAACTTCATAATCAAATGAAATTCTTCGTGATCATAAGAGCAGGAATAGCTGAAGGACTGTCACTCCCAGTTCTGGTTGTTTCTTTTAATATTAATGCCCGTCCTAATAACTAACCGTTAGTGCCTTGGAAGTGTGATTGTATTAGAATTTTTTTTATTTTCCGGTTTACATTCCAAAACACCTGTTTTCCTCTCAAGGTTGTCAATAATTTGAATAATTTATCACAGACAATAATGGCCATGCTATTGATTTCTCTCTTTGATATAAAGAATTTAGTTTTAAGATCCAACTCTCTGTTTTTACAGGCTGGTACAGGTATTGCTGAACTAGTTGCTCTGGCAATATCAAGACAGGTAGGATCCTATTAAGTTCACATAACTTGTAGAATTTGCTGATGACTCTGGTGGTGTTTCATTTCAGTCAAAGATTTCAGTAGACAAGGCTCGCAACAAGATCTGGCTTGTCGATTCAAAGGTTGATATTGCAGTATTGTTTCCTTCCTGCGTTAAACTTTTCATGACCCAGTTGTTAAGTGTTCTGCCTTTGTCGCAGGGATTAGTTGTCAGATCACGTGAACAGACTCTGCAGCCGTTTAAGAAGCGATATGCACATGAGCATGAAGTTGTCAAAGATCTCTTAGGCGCCGTTGAGGTGCATGGCTAAATTGAAGGAGGTTCAGATAATCATCCATTGTAGACTTTTCATGGTTGATACACCATTTTCTTTTTTTTCAGGCTATCAGACCAACTGCACTGATTGGATCAGCTGGTGTGGGTCGAAGTTTTACAAAAGAGGTGATTGAGGCTATGTCCTCTATTAATGAGGTAATTACGACTTAACATCACTGCCATATCTATAAAGTTGTTTTGTCATTCAGTCCAGTATTTACAATTATATCTACTAAAATGCAGAGACCCATCATTCTTGCTCTATCGAATCCGACATCGCAGTCAGAATGTACTGCTGAACAAGCATATTCATGGAGTCAGGTAGCACTCTGCACATAATTTTCATGTTTCCATCCTCTAAAATTCTTGCGAGTACATATCTTGATAAGTTTACACGTCTACTATCAGGGCCGTGCGATATTTGGGAGTGGAAGCCCATTTGATCCAGTGAAATACAACAACAAACTCTTTGTGCCCGCCCAGGTCTGAAAAACTGCCTAGTGCATGTGTGAAGTTCTCTTTATGACAGTTTGAACTTACCTCTGACCTTTGACCTTGAATTGTACCAGGCAAACAATGCATACATTTTTCCAGGGTTTGGTCTAGGTGTGGTGATTTCAGGAGCGATCCGAGTGACGGACGATATGGTCCTTGCTGCTGGTAAACACAATCTGCAACAGTCCAGTTCATTTTTCTTTCTAACATGTTATTGTGTTGAAGATACTAATTTTGTACTTTTTCACCGGGCCATGTATAAACCAGCTGAAGCACTGGCTGAGCAGGTAACTCCAGGGCATATTGACAAAGGCCTCATCTACCCACCCTTTTCCATCATCAGGAAGATATCGGCCAACATTGCTGCACACGTTGCTGAAAAGGCTTATGATCTCGGTATTTTTTATTGTACTTGCAGTTTGCTGAAGTTCTATCTGCATGAGAAGCAAGTCCATTCTGATGTTTTTTCTGTGTGCAGGCTTGGCTAGCCATCTCCCTCGCCCAAAAGACCTGGTGAAGTACGCTGAGAGCTGCATGTACAGCCCTGTTTACCGATCTTACAGATAAAAAGTATTATTGTGCCCGTCTTCAATTGAAGGCTGCATATCCCTGTACAGCGACCTATTCTATATTTTTCCTATAATCATTGTGTAAAAACTTTGTGGCTGGGCTTACTATCGTGGAGTTGATTCTGGTACTTATCGAACATGTTTGTTGAATAAAATTCTTAGGAGTGTGTAAAAACGTATTCCTATGATGTTTCATGTTGATGCATGCTACCTTTTTACATTTGTAGATAGTCTGAATGCACTTTGGGATTGAAATTTACTCGCCCCGTTTGTTACTCATGCTGTTGTCCTTTCATAGAAACGTTACGATGATGGCAACACCACCATTAAACTTCCAGGGGTGATAAATTGGCTGCTTCTTGTTTGTGGCACAAATAGAAAACTGTTGAAACGGAACGTCAATATCAGAAAGTCAGTACTCCCGTGTCCAACCATCTCCTATATGGACAGACTGAGGCGAAAATTGGGATGAATGGTCGTGAGTCTAAAATTTGCGCTGGCCTGGCATACAATTTGTCGAATCCTCTGTTTCCAAGAAAAGCCCTCGCAGAAGCAGAAAACTCCGCAATCCAAATTTACTGAACTCTCCTGCATACCTATAGGGAGTAAAAGAAGGCAAATTGGGTCATGCAGAATATGGGTTTACAACGTCACGCAGGTTAGACGTGATCGGACCTGTCTTGATTGTGTATCATCTGAAATCTGAGAAGTTCGTATCGCCCAAAAGGATTTCGGATGCAGATTCTTCTTGTCAGCTCTGAACAGCCAGCCTATGTTAGACTCACAGGAAGAACATAATGCGAGCGTCCATGTGTATCTGCATAGCGTAGAGCAATTAAGTAGGGTAACCATGGTAATCGTGTCTTTCCAATTCAATATAGAGATAAACTAAATAACAAGAACTACTGGTACACTGATCATACCCAGGAAACCAGCTGTAAGCTTTTGAAGGGTCACCACGCAGTGCAAGACCGGTGACATTGTATACTAATATCATCTCATTAACATGATCACACAGCTTCATATAAGTACCGATAGGGCCGTCACCAGACACCATCACCATATCACTTCGCCTCGCAATGAGTATCTACAATAAGAAATGAACTTGTCACCTACAGTATCAGTAAAAAATATTTGAAATCACTTTCAAAATTTGTAGAAGGTATCTCTAGAACCATTATTCTAAATCTAAAAACTCGATAGGACACCATCCATGCAGGATTGATACATTCGTTTCAAAAGGTAGATCTGCTATCCTAATTGTTTTGCTTAGGGAACCAAAACACCAAAACTATGCAACTGAACTTCTGCGTCATCCTAAATCAGAACAAAATTGTGAAGTCCGACTGCATTGGCCTAAACCATGGATCCAATTTCATTGGATGTCACAGCAGTGCATGTTGCGGCAACCTAAGTAGGACTCCCGACTCTTACCAGTTACCACTGATTGCAAGTGACAAGAGAAAGGTAACTCTAGAAGTCTTAGCCACGCGAGCCAGATTGCAGAAACGAAAATCAGGGCACCATAGACACAGAAAGCGCCCCAATAAATAAATATCAAATCAGAGTATTCAGCATAGTAACTAATGGATCAAGTAAACCATTACCGGGCAATTTTTGCATCTTATGATGTTAAAAGCCTCGAGTAGCTGAATCTCACGCTGTAATCGATTTGAGATTCCATCAGTCTCAAGCAATTCTTGCCTCAGAGATGATGAGACAGGCAGCTTGCTTCCAATGCAAAACGATAGACGATCTGGTTTTTTCACATGACCATCAATGCTTGGGTTTACTATTACCCGTCTCCACAAATCTGCCATGAAAAAAATCCAAGGTCACAAATACTAAATATCAAAATCATGCTTTAACAGACTTGTACTTTGATATAATCGGAGGGACACTACATGATTAGCAATCAATGAACCTGAGGCATTACTACAGTTACAAATAACTAAAAATACCTGCAGCTCTCCAAGACAGTGAGTATGAATCATACATTTCATAAACCCAGCGAGGCCAAAATGACAATGGAGCTTGTGATGACATCTTCGATTTATGAGCACCACAGTAATGTCTTTCTTGGGCAGTGTTATCCTTTCTTGAAATGGATTTAGAGGATGTGAAACAAAGGTCAACCTCATCTCCCAAGTTTGCATGCTTAACTGAATGACAGAATGCATCATTTTCTTTAACAGAACCATGGTTACGCCAAGACTGTTCATGCATGGAATCTTCATCTTCACTAGATGACTCATCAAAACTACCACACCTTAATGAGCCACTGGACTGAGAACCTGAAAGGTATATTCTTTTATCTGATACCGAGTGATCCGTTGAAGTGCTGGTGGGCGATAGAGAATCCCTATCTGGTTCAGAGTCCACATTATCAAGTTCTTTGGAACATGATGCATGCATACTGGGTATTGATGAAACACATGGCCTGAAATTGTTACTTGCTGCTAACTGCGCAAATGCATCTCTTGGAGTTCTTAAAGGTGTATCTTCTTCAATGATTTGGACCTCACCCCATGGCTGTTAACAAGAAAACGCAATGATTTATATTTGTTCCCCTCTGGTTACATATTTTTTTAATTAATTGTTATTAAGATTTAAGACTTACTATTCCATCGACGTCCAACCAACGTCTTTTAAGGAGAAATCTCTGCTGGCCACGAGTGAGAACACGTGATGAACCATCATCCAACTGTTGGATATCCTGAATCTGTGAAGGTAATGGATATGTAACTTGAACTGACCATTGAGAACTAACTGCATGCTGTTTAGTATTTTTCACATTGTAGACTAATATGCTGTTTTAGAATAAGAATAGGTGTAAACGGGCTAAAGAAAAAAATAGACATATATTGATTGCATAAAAATGCATGGAAGATTTGCACTCCAAGGTCATGTGTGACGTCAAATGATCAACATACAACTATCAGAGTATTAGGTTGCAGAATATCTCAATACAATAGACCAGACCTCCTTAGAGAAGGGGCAAGTAAATCAACTAAGCTACATATAAAGGGGCATAACAAGTGGTGAAAGCTCCCATACATTGTGCAGTAGAGTAAGGGAATTTCTAGGCAGCCTTCCCCTTGCTTATTTTGCAAGGAGGCTGATTCAAACCCAGGACCTCCAGGACACTAGTAGAAAAACTGTACCACTGCGCCAGGCCCACCCTTCTCAAATAAGCTATGTATAGCACTACAAAAAGTAAGGTCCTGTAGGGATTCATCGTTTGTTTTAAATTGTTTAATGATTTTCTTTTACATAACATTACCGTTTATGTATGCCAATGCTAGGCTTTAGTATTTTGCAGAACATGAGATGGTATTTTATCACAGTGACAATCAGGGAAAAGGATATGGGTTGTCAGGTACAAATGATAGACGTAGTAACTAAATAGCTTAGATATGTACTTGCAGCAAAATGGATTGCTAAACACTGAAAGACTTCACATGAAAATAATACGTACCATTGCCATTGTCCCGACAGGAGCAATAGTATGATGACTATCATTTGTGTGTTGATAAACATGAACCTGATATCAGATCATTGTCAATAAAAATACATGAACTGAAATGAAAAGCATCGCCATGAGGAGTAACACTCACCACACCTATCATGCAGGGAGCATCAACATGATTAATAGCCTTGTCAATAGCTTCCATTAATCTAGGCAGAATTACCCTGAGAGGTACGGCAGCTTCAGGAAACAAAACAACTCCTGCAAAATTTTAAAGATATAAGCTTATCCATTATGTTGCGTTCACTCTCAGATGAAAAAAGACAGCACGGATGAGGATTTCTGGATATATTTTGTTCTTTTGCAACAGATGGGACAACAGTCACCGTTATACAGTCATCTGGGTCTACAGCACACAGGAAACGTACCTTGAAGACAAAACATTGGCAAGTTCAGGACTGTATCACGATCCAAAAAAGAAAATCTTCCCAATGAGTCACTAACCACCGCCTCTGCCAAGTAAATAGACATTTTTACATCGAATCAGCATAATCACAATATTCCCTCCATTCATTTTTTGTTGACGTTAGGACAGGTTTCCTAGTTCAAAAATGAACTAAGATCCTCTGTCTGAACGTCAGCAAAATAAAAACAGAGGAATATATAATAAGACAAGCGTGAACTTTTACCAAGATAGGAATGTGCTTGCAGGGCAACCAGAGATGTATCAATTATAAGATCTTCAGGAGTATTAATCCCTCCAGCTCCATGAGTATTTCTGTGATACAAAAATTGAGAAAACAGATAGCAAAGCAAGATTCCTCGTCAATATGAAATGGCAACAAATTGATACAACTTTGTTTTTCCCAACGGACACAACAGTGAACACATGGACGGGCAAAATTCAGTAGACCAGATAGCATGTTCACTTAACCCATTGTCGCAAGGCCCTTAATACCTTAAATTAGCAAATAAATCATTAATAACACCATGTATGGTTAAGGTCTCAACCGTTCTAAATTTGAGATCATTTCTCTACGTGCAAATATTTTAGAGTTCTCTGTGCTCCTAAGCTTGCGGACTTCAACTGGCGCTGATTCTCCACTGAATTCGAACCCAGAGATGATGATAACGCGCGCCCTAGGCCCGTAACATGAATTTCAGAATAATCATCTGACATTTGACATCTGATTCTACAACTAAATAGCCGCGAAACCTCGAATTCACAAGGAAATGGTGATAAATGAGCGATGGGAGTGTTCGTACCTGAGAAAGGTGTCAACGTCGGAGGAGGAAGAAGAGCCGGCGTCGTCGACCTCCTCGACCTGGAGCTCCTCCATGTCCAGCTCAAGGATCTGCTCCGCCTGCCTCCGCTCCCTCTCCAGGATCCAGTTCCGACTAGACATTTCTCCCCTGACGCCGCCGCCGCCACCTCAGCCCCGACGAGGGCAGTTGTGGAAGGGACGGCACTACGGCAGGTCGGCGATGAGTGCGCTTGGGGCCTGCTTGGTTCGTGCCCTGCTGACGCCGCACCGTGTGGTTTAAAAGTAGCGTCTCCAAACTAAATTTTCAAGATTTGGCCTCTTTTAATCACGTCAAATCGTATGGCGTGACATATGTATATGGTCATCAAATGTGACCGTGGTCAATCCTTATGTGTAAGCCTATTTTCCTATGTGTCATTTGGTCACGCCAAAGTGCTTCGGTATGACCATATTCATGTGTCATGCCATTCTGAATGGCGTGACCAAATGGGCTAGATTCTGAAAATATAGTTACTGAGAGGCTATTTATAAAATTTTAGATAGTAAGGGACCAGAATGCAAACTCACAGTTTCGGGGCTGATTTAGGGCATGCTAAAAAAAAGAACGAGGGGCTGATTTGGGGGTTGTTGCAAACGGTATTGAGTTAATGAGTTCGGTGTTGAAAATTTGGTTGGTGATTTTATTAAACGAACTAAGAACTGCTAACTTTTTTTACGATGACTAAGAACCGTTAACTATATTATGTTATCTTTCATCTTTTTCAATCTACTGAAAAATTAAAAACTTCAATCGCACTTTTTTACTAATACTCACAATACAATTTCGATCTAATGGTGAGAGACGTTGTTCTAATCAACTAAAAACTAGCGGAATCTTGGGATTCTTAGGGGGGATTTAAGTTCACAACTTTTATCCGCTTTTCATTTTCCAATAGGCGATAAAAGAATTGCTAATGTTATGTGGAGAAATCCAATTATAAGAAATACAAACATGAGTGAAAAAATAACTATCTAATCTAAGTACATTAGTATCTACCTACCAATATTACTGAAGTTGTTAATACTTCTATGAGAGGGTTTTATTGAGCGGACAGGCCACTGGCCTGGTGGTAACACGCCCGGTGCAGTTGCCCACCCCGACCCCCAATCCCGCACCGTGTCGTTGCAGCTACAGTACTGTAGCGTGCACGGTGCTGTACACTATAGCAACGTTTACTGTAGCGTGCGCAGTGTCGTGCACTATAGAAAAAAATCCTCTCGTTCTCTGCAATCAAAGCATAGGTAAAGACTCACTTCGAACTCACAAGGCCAGCTGAGTCCCTATGTATGGTTTTGGGGAAGGTTTGGAAGTTTACTTGACCGATGTGAGAAGGATCTTCTTCTTAATATAATATCGTCGGGGTGGCTTCTTCCTCCGACAGGTCGAGTTTTTTTAGAAGGTATTGAAAATTTTTTAAAACATCAAAGAAAGCAGAAGTTGTTTCTTGTATTTCTATGCAAACCAATAGCCCTTTCTTATATGAACAATTTTTTATAGCTTTTTTCATAGGTTATTATATCCTAAATATGAGTTTGAAATAAACAAAAGAAAAAAGATACAGACATATCCGTTTCATGGTTCAATATATGTACTTTAATTTTTTTGGTTCGAAATTTGAACATTGCTGTTGGTACACTTTTTTACTTTTCAGAAAGGAAAGCTCTTTTTTGTTTATGCTTCTAATTGAAAGGGAAAAAATTAGTTCCAAGGCCATCAATATTTGGTTACCGGTCCAGACAGAATTTAAAGAACCTTCTAGTGAGTGCTTTTTTTAAAAAAAAAACTTTTAACTACTAGATCTGAACAAACAGAGAGGAACTTCAACATGAACGAGAGCAATACACTTTTATTTATGTAAAACGCTTTTTTTACTCATGACACCCATTCATTCACGGAGACTAGGGTTACAATCTTTGGTCAACGGGATCACAATGCATGTTGGGGGTTCCTGCCACACCCTCTCAACCTGACAATGTTTTTTTGTGAAACGAATTGTTCACCCAACCATGTTTACACAACACCACCGAGAAAATACAAACTGGGGAAATCAGCTCTGGGATAGCGAGCTTTACCATACGACGAAAAGATTACAGGAAAAAACGCAAACAAACATAGCAGCTCGACGGTAGATGTCGCTATACTCGCATATGCAGTCATCAACTGACGGTGTACACAATTCATCCAATTTCAAGATGTCAGCCTTCATCTGTATGATCGGTAAATAGGGCTGTACATGCAGCTCTCAGCGTACTTCACCAAGTCTTTTGGGCGAGGGAGCTGACTAGCCAATCCTGAACATAGAAAAGCAACAGAATAAATTGGTGTTTCATGTCGATGGAACCTAAAAAAACTGTATTAAATACCCATATCATAAGCTTCTGCGGCGACGCGGGCTGCGATATTGGCTGATATCTTCCTGATGTTGGAAAAGGGTGGGTAGATCTGGCCTTTATCAATTTGTTCCGTGGTTATCTGCTCAGCTAATCCTTCAGCTGTCCGAGAAACAAACGAACGAGAAAAAGGATGCCGAGTCAGGAAGAACAGACAGAGGGTGAACATGTCGAAAACTGGAAACAAATACTTGAGCAATTGCACAGATTGTGTTTACCTGCGGCAAGGACCATGTCGTCTTTTACCCTGATCGCTCCTGAGATAACCAAACCAAGACCAAAGCCCGGGAATATGTACGCATTGTTTGCCTGTTATAGTTCACAAAAGTTCAAACTATCCAAAAAAAAAAAAACCCGGAACTTGCGCACGCGCGCTAGGCAGTATTTCAAACCTGGGCGGGAACAAACATCTTGCCATTGTATTTCACGGGGTCAAACGGACTTCCACTCCCAAAAATAGCACGGCCCTGCTTACGTGTGTCATCTGATTAGGTACAGGGTGAAGTTCGGAGCATGGAAACATGAAAACCGTGCAGCATGTACACAATATTACCTGGCTCCACGAATATGCCTGTTCAGCAGTACATTCGGATTTTGATGTTGGATTGGATAGAGCAAGAATGATGGGTCTCTGCATTAGTCATTCAGAAACAATTCTAAGTGCTGGACCAAATAATAAACCACTAGTATATATTTAGGGCGGGGATGTTATAGTGGTACGGTGGTACCTCATTAATGGAAGACATAGCCTCAATCACCTCTTTTGTGAAACTTTGACCCACACCAGATGATCCTACTAGTGCTGTTGGCTTGATAGCCTGAAAAGGAAGGGAAAAAAAAAACAGAAATGGCTTCATCAACCATGCAAAATCCACAATGGAAAGCTCCCTCTTCAATTTTTAAGCCTTGCACCTTAACAGCTTCCAAGAGATCTTTGATAGGTTCGTGCTCATGCGCATATCGCTTGTTAAAGGGCTCAAGAGTTTCATTACGCGAAGTCACAATCAATCCCTGCAAGGCACAATGAACCTCTTTACATTCCTCATGTATACTAGCAGTGTGCCCGTGCGTTGCAACGGGCTTAAAAAGATAAAGTACTACTCCCTCCATCTCTGAATATTTGTTACTTCAGCCCTCTTCAGTTTTGCCAAAATAGCATTTTTGTATTCTTAAACATTTTCTTCATGTTATATGAAGAACCACAACACATTCAAAGAAAAATGAAATAAGCAAGTATAGCATACAATTGAAATTTCCACAAAACAATAAAAAAATTACATGTGACCAGATAGTAGTTTGCAACTCTCCTGTGTCATTCAGAAAAAAAAAGACAAAAAGTGTATTACTAACACAAAGATACTCATCCAATACTAATACAATTGACAGTACTTCTGCAAATGCTTACTTGTCTCAAAACGATATGACTGACAAGGATTGGAAGTCATCGGTGTGTTGTTGATCTTGAGACATCATGTAGGGCTGGTTGGGATAATTTATAGTATAGCTTCTTGGGTTCAAGTTTTCCAGTGGATGTATCTCCCCTTACTCTGCATCCACTCCCCTCGAGTAAGAATCTAAAGCGCACACAAACTATCAAGCCTGCAATTAGTGGGGGACCCAGAGAGCCTGCTAGCACACAACAATGACATATTAGACTAAAATTGAAAAGAAGTTTTGCATGGTAGAAAATTTTAAATATGTAAAAAATGAACTATAGGATAATAAACAGTATTACAAACATGGTACTGTTGAGAGAGGTAAAGGATCGGATCAAAACTAAAAATTCAATTATTTAAAATGAACAAAACATGGTGCTATTTCCAATTCACGGTAGATGTCACTTTATCAATGAGTTTAGATAATAACAATAAAATTAATGACCTAGATCTCTCACATAAGGATTGACAAGTGAGTGGAGGGAATGTTACATCTAAAGAGTTCATGTGCATAAAAAAACATACGACCACAAATAGAACTCTTATCATCTTAAATTAATTTCCAAGTATTTTTTATCTCACATAAAGTTTTAGTATGAAGCAAGATATAATGATAATGAAGACCTGAGTGGCAATTTACCACCACAAAGTGCCAGATAAGAAACCTAGTGAAATGAGTTATATATCTCTAGCTAGTGATAACAATAACCTAAATTTACATATACTCTTAGTTGTTGCAATGATCTAAATATGTGGTATAGTAATCTGACACAACCTATCTATTCATTAAGCATCTTAAGTTCGAAAGCAAAGCCTTACCATGCACTGAGGAATCATCTTGAAAACCTGGCAGACAATCAACATGAAAGATCCTTGTAGGAGACGAGTTCCCAATTTCTGGTTGCTTGCTCTCCACTCTCCTCTTAAGGATATTTGAATGCAAGCCAAGAGGAGGCAAAAAAACAGCACTGAATGAAGGAACAAAGAAATTATTTTTTACCATTTCGATGGGGATTCTAGGAGCATGAACCTTGATCTATCAGCCTCCTCGACTCAGCATCCATTGGCATCAGCTTCTAAATATGTTACATAATTGTATACAAGGAAAATATGTTACACAAACCACAGATGAATTCAATTTCCACCAACAGGTCGTTCCATCAAGGAACTTTTAAGGTTAAACATTCTCTGATCTCTGGCGCGACGCCTTTGGTATGTCACACCGACCATGACAGTATCATTCTTAGATAGCCATTAAACTAAAACATTGCTTTGAAGCTAAAAAATTCTTCAACTATTTGACTGATTAAATTGGTTAACTAAGAAGAGTAAAAAAGATAGCACTTTTTTTATAAAATAAACAAAGAATCTGAGCAAGTGTCAACTAAGAGAAAAATAGCAATTCTACATTTTAAGCAAAAAAGGAGCAGGACATTTTAAATTGTGTCAGGCTATCTAGAGGTTTATAGATGTCAACTATATTTCTGGATGATATAAGAAACTGAAGATGATTATAAGAGAATTTTAGAAAACCAGGTGTATGTCATATTTAACATTACATTGTCGGGAAGAAAACTGCATGAAGAACCAAACATTACATCGAAAGGCTTCGTTTCATGGTAAACTGAAAATGAAGGAGCTGATCCATTTATTGTCACCTATGGAAAGTAGAAGCTAATATTCCAGAATACTGAATGTGAGGGAATTCATCATCAATGAACATAACTCTTTAACAACTTACTGCCTCTAGCCGTTATATAGCTCAGAAAAGTTAAAGGTAATGATAAATCATATATATGAAAAACACAAAAGTAACACAAAAATAATAACGACCAGCAGCACCTTATGCGGCATGCTGTTTTAATAAGTTGTTGGCCACAGAACTGCATACAACGAACTCTTTGGCATGGAGGGAAGCAAACATTGTGCCAGCTATTGACCAACCATGATTGGGAATTATAGACATTTTTCACCTGTCACGTACATAAACTATTATCACCATGTTAGTTTCAGACACAGGATGCAAGCAAAAAAGGTCATATTATTTTCTTTCTGGACTAAGATATAAGATGTAAAATCAAGCTTATTTCCATCAAAAGCAAAATGTTCATAGATAAAGGAAGAGTAACTCTATACTTACTATGGATAGAAAATGAACAACTATTTAACTTGGAGTCTTTAAATGAATGATATGCTACATAAAATTTTAAATCAAGTCTGTTTATGGATAAAGAGAAAGAGATTATTTAATTACCAGCCTCAGATAGGATTGGTCATCCAACAAAAGATGCAGTTGGGAACTTATCCCGTAGCCTATTATACCTGAGAAGACAAAAAATTCCCCATCATACTGTATACTCGGTAAAACAACAACAAATGACAAAATTGACTTTGACAGAGTAATTTTGAATATCCCGGTTAAATCTTTTCATTAGATGTACCAAGGGTCAGTTGGGAACTTAGAAGACAACGAATTCCCTCCATCATACTGTATACTCGGCAAAACAACAATAAATGACAAAATTGACTCGACACCGAGTAATTTTGAATATCCCAGCCAAATCTTTTCATTAGGTGTGCCAAGGGTTCTTAAACATCTGAAAAGGAAGGTTTTCACTATGATATAGCATCCAATATTAGCTAATAATCAAGATCAACAAAAGTTCACAGAAAAATCAAATACCTTATCTAGCTGTTCCAACTCGTTCTTTCCACGGACCACATATCTGTAGCATGTTGCTCGGGAAGAGGCGGAGGAGTGGGGTGTGGAGGAAGAGCGTGCGACCGACGATAGCTGTTGTTCGTGGTAGTGGAAGAGGCGGCGCGCAGGAGGTGCACTCGCAGGTGGCGGCGGCTGGAGAACCCTAGCCGCACGCTCCACGGAATCTGCGGCGAGGAGGACCGCCGCGGCATGCTTGATCACGACGACGGAGAGCCCGGGGCCACGCGCCCGCCTGTGCTCTGTCACCAGCTCGCCGTGAACGCGTCAAGGTTCTCGCGGTTCGACTTCTCCGAGAGCCGCCGCCCGCGGAAGAGCTCCGCCTCCACGTTCCCCTGCGTCAGCATGCCGTCGACCAGCGCCACCGCCTTCTTCGTGTCCAGCGAGCTTAGCGCCTGGATCTGGCTCTTCTAGGCTTTGGTGGCGACGCAGGTAGAGGCCGAGTGGACGGGGCGCGAGGAGAGGCTGAGGTGACGAAAGGGCGAGCAGAGGCGGCAGAGGAGGAGAAGGGCGGTGCGGCGACGGAGGGGAGACGGACGGTGAACCGGAGGAGGTGGGGGCAGCGCTAGCGCGGGTGGAGGGGAGGCAGACGCGAGAGCAGAGGCGGCGGGCGAGTAAACCCTAGCTGCACGCTCACTCGAACGCGAGCGGGGTGTGGTGGGCTCCACATATCGGTACAACATTTGTATATTCGGTGTGGGCGACGGAAAAGAGCAACGGGTTAAGGGAGGCGGGGCTGACGACGGGTTAAGAGCGGTGACGACGTCGGCACCGGTGACGACTCCTGCGTAATTAATATATTGGTAAAGATAAGAAGGTAGCTGGGAAACGCTGCAATACTGACCTTTGCATCATCCAGCCATATCTTTTTACGAGCCTCTTCTACTGAAACCTTCGACTGACACAAAACACACATGGTCATCATAAAATTCTCCCAATTAGATGAACTAAATCTGACACTACCTGTCTTGATATTGCTAGAGCAAGTAATTCCGCAATGCCCGTACCAGCCTGCAACGACAGATAATGGTATCTAAGCCAACCTTTATTGAACGGAACAATCAGTGGCATGGACAGAACAGATAATAGTATCAGTGAAGAACAGAGGAATTAAATCAATCCTACTTTGGTATTCGTGTTCATCAAACTGTTCACAATTCATGATGTAGTTTTTTAAAAAATTTATACTAGCAAGTACTCCAAGATAAGACGTTAGTGAACAGTGGGAACCCTGTATTATTATGATGAAAATGCTCAATTTACCTCTCATTCTTCTTTTTCCTTTGCATAATAAGGTTCTCCCCTGGAATTTCATTACTTGGACTAACGAAATTACAATACTTCAAAAGTAAAGACAGATGCATCAACACACAGCTTACCTCTCCTGCACCAAAGAACAAGAATGTGTGATCAACTAGTGTCCCTCCAGCAGACTTCAAAGCGGCAATGAGTCCTGCGAGTACTACTGCAGCCGTTCCCTGCGAGTACCATAGTTTCAAAGTGAATTCAGTACCTTTAGCTGTCTGGAAACGGCCTGTGATGATTCTACTACCTGAATATCATCATTAAAGACGAGATGGTTTTCCCTGTACTTCTCCAGAAGTGTAAATGCATTGTGGTTTGCAAAGTCCTCAAACTGTAATCCAACCAATTTTTTTAGTAAAAGTGGACATGCAAGACCTCAATCAGTTGCATTTTTTCTTTGCTATTTCTCGTACCTGGACAAGAGCGTTCTGCCCATAGTTCTGCCTAACTGCAGCCATGAACTCATCCAAAAAATCCGAGTATTCCTGATTCAGTAAATGAAGATGAGTATTAAAGACCCTTAAGCGCACCGCTGAACATCATTCATAACAACTGAGACACTATGCTTGGAA
The DNA here is from genome assembly GCA_031894775.1 of Chloris gayana. Classification (NCBI taxonomy): domain Eukaryota; kingdom Viridiplantae; phylum Streptophyta; class Magnoliopsida; order Poales; family Poaceae; genus Chloris; species Chloris gayana. The sequence continues at coordinate 59,540 of JAUNZO010002762.1, forward strand.
CCTGTCCCGTCACTCTTCTCTGTCTTAACCCAATGTAGAATTCATCCTTCAGCAAATCTTCATTGTTCGTTCCCACATCAATGGTGACTGGCAAGCACTACAATACATAGTGGGAACACGTTACTTCATCGAAGTGCTAAAAAGTATATTCACAAGCGAAGTACTCACAGCGGATGGCCGGACACCTCCGAGAGCGGTATACAGAGCAAGCTTCCCCACAGGAATCCCCATGCCCTATGAGTTTATCAAAACAAAAACGATGACGACTAAACATAACGAGATTAACCAAAATTCAGATGCATATATAAACGACCCTTTACAAATAGACAATGCCGGGGCTACAATGAACTAACCTGGCAGCCAAGATCCCCCAGGCCCAGAATGCGCTCACCATCAGTAACGACGATGACCTGGATGTTTTTCTCCGGCCAGTTCCTCAGTGTCTCCAATATCCTCCCCCTAGCAAGAAAAACACCTCATAATAAGTAAGTATCATTCATCCTGCAAGCTTACAAGATCAAAGAGTAGTTATTAGCGTGCGAAGAAATGGAGGGAAAACGACGCACTTCTCTTTGAGGCTGATGTATAAACCCTGAGGTCGCGTGAAGATGGATCCGTACTTTTGGCAAGCCTCCCCCTCTGTTGGGGTATACACGATTGGGAGCAGTTCTTCCACGTTGTCCATTAGGAGCTTGTAAAAAGCCTCTCGTTTCTCTCCTGGAAATAACATGCGTCATTCAACACCGAGAAACAAAAGGAAATGACTGGGTTTTGGCAACAATATTGGTTGTTGTCGTTGTGGATCCAGAGTTTCCTCCGGAGAAATTGAATATACTATTTCGTACCTGAAGGTCCACCAGGGCCATGTAGCGGTGTAACGGGACTTTGAACTGCCGCAGATTCTGCAGCACCCTCTTCTCCTGCAGGAGATGGAGACACGCACGCTTCGGTGAAATCTGCACACTGACATTTGGTAACTGAAAAGGCAGAGGTGGAGCAAGGATTTGACCTGAAGTTCCTGAGACAGAACAGCCGGAGGCAACAACCCTCGCAGGTAGTGCGCGTCTCGCTCTTTCTCCGTGAACGCGAGCCCTTTGTTGTGCCGCGGGTCTCTCAGCAGGGAGTGGCCACTGAAATACAAGGGGAATGGTTGTTGTAAACAAGCAGTAGCGTAACCGTACGAGAGATCAAGAAAATCAGAATGGGGTAACTGACTAACTGGACACGCGACACCTTAAGAAAAACATCACAGAATTACGTGTACCTGGCGATGCAGACGCCCCATGGCGTGATGGGCTGGTCCTCGGTTGCCCGGTCCTCGCCGTAGGCGTCCTCTACGCCGCCGGTGACCACGCCCGCGGCTGACGCGGCGTCATCGTCGCGCACCGGCATCTTGTCGTTGTTCCTCTCCCCTGACCCGGGCATACGGTGCGTGTCTTCGTGCTTGGTCCCCACCGGATCCACGCCGCTCGTCTCTCCAAATGCAATGGCGAAATCACAAGTGCAAAGAGCCGTTAATATTTTCGGGCGAGCGAGGAGGAGCGCTGCAGCAGCACGGCGGAGGGCGGACACCGTGGCCATGGGGGTGACGCCACTGCGACGGCGACGCCGCTTGTTCGCCTGTCAGCGGTGGGCACATCGCATGAGAGGTGGCGCCACGCACCCCCAGAGGTAGGCACGCCAATTCTTTACGTTTTTTCGAAGAGTATACCCTGTATATAGTATTGTAAGTTGCACAATGTTCTTGATGATTATTGTCACAATTTGTTCCCCTTTTTTCAGTTGAATCAACATCCTTTTTTTTAATCGAATAGACATCCAAATTACCCCGCCAAAAATGTAAAAAATCGCTGAACGGTTTTTTTAGGATGAATGTTGGGCTGATTTGAATTTGGTACGGCCTTCTTCGCTCCGTCAGGGCCCAAGGCCTAGTAGCTGGCTTCTGGCCTCAGCCCACAAAAACACACTAACATAACCAAGCGGCCAGCCGGCCTCACCGGCAGTAGCCCAAGTCGGCAAGTGGCTCCGCCGGCTGCCAGTTGCCAAAGCCACCGGCCACCGGCGACAATGGCGATCCACCGCCGCTGGGTCGTCCTTCTCCCCATCGCCACGCGTCCGCGCACCACCGCGGCTCGACCCGATCCAGGCTTCAGATGGACCAGATCGTCCTCCGATGCCGCCGCCCACCTCATCCTGCGCGGCTTCACTAGGTAATTCGTCAGCCAACCCATCTCTCCCACCTCACCAATCACCAGTCGGCCCGCATCAGCTCCTGCTACTGTCGTCGCTTTGCGCTGCCGCCGTCATTTCCCCGCGCGCCTTTCCGCCGTCGTTTTTACTTACCCGTTCGGCATCCCCGCGATGCGAAACCTGCGGCTGAGCTCCGGCTCGCGTCGTGTCGAGATCGGGTCGGCGCGCTCATCCGGACGCCGGTGCGCGCCAGCCGCGGCCGTGAAGGTTGCTGTCGGAGAATCGACGCGTCCTTCTCCTGTCCCGACTCCAGATTGGTTGGCAATGGGGCTTTCCTACCCGGCATCCCGCCACGGATGTCGATATGAGAGAATCGGTCCTTGCGTGTGAATGAAATCAATCTAGGGAACAAGAAGGCAAGAACCGTGTGATCTTTATTTTCTATTACTAGTATGAAAAAGATCGTGCCAACTTAGGTGGTGGTTAAACTTCTAGTGTTTGCTTCTATCTTTTACACTTCCTCCATGAATGGATAGGAGTGACTTGCGTGTATAGCTTATAAAATCTGATAGTGTGCCTTCCAGTGGATGGAGTGCTGAACTGCCAAAGATCATTTGGAATCTTCTTGCTATCCGCCTCGTGTTGGCGCTCATCACCTAATTTGGCGGTTGTTTGGCCATTGCTTTAGTGGTCCCGGATTACAGCCTCGCCTTATATAATGTGAAGAAATGCCAGTCGTTTCTCTAATTTTTGAAAGCTAGGAACAATTGGACAACTTGACACTTTTTAGTTGAGAACAGAAACCTTCTATAATGTGCCAAAGAGTGGTGGGACATCCAGGCAAAACAGAACTTAGAAAGCATCTAGGTTCCTCCATGGAGCAGTGTAGATGATAAATCCATATAGAACCTTTTGGAGGTATCACACACATACAGTTCATCCTGTACATTGTTTATGCTACTTTTTTATTGTGGAAAGTGAGCCTGATGCTATAAAGGGATTGTTGAATGCCGACAACGTGGTCATGCGACAAACCAGACACATGGATAACCTTGATATGTGGAAGCAGATGTGTGTGATGCTTAAAAAAATAAAATCAAAATCTGTTGTGAAAAACAACCGGAATCAGCTTGATGACCACACGCTACTGATGCACACATACAAGAGCACAATGTAGATGAACACAGGAATGGGGAAATGGCTGGCTTTCTTCTCTTTATTAATCTCACAATGTTACCGAGTACAAGAGAGCTCACGTCGTCGTCCAAGACACGGACCGAAAGGTCCTATTTATACCCAGCCAAACCCGGTGGCATTCTTGTAATTCAGCCCACATAATACTGTAGCAATTTCTCGTGTGCACCAAATCATAAATGCTTGTACCAGAGCCATTAAAGCCTCTCCGATTCATTGTAGCGCTTCGGATAAGAACGGGCGATAAATTGCTCGGTTTCATAACACTCCCCCTTGAGCGAATTACCACGCTATGTCTATGCCTCGTTAAAAACTCCTCCAAAAACCCGGTGGGAAAAATGGTAGGAGAAAAGAGTACATGACATGCGTAAGGCTGTGTTGCACCTGTTGCCTCGTTAAAAACCTTGCGTGAGAAAACCCGGTGGGAAAAACTCACCAAGGGAAAAAGAGTACAACGAGTTTGATGTCGGGATCCGGTAGTCTTCGGGACTACGCAAGTGATCTGCGAGATCACTCCCATGATCTTCGGGATCACGGGTATGGGCCAATCCTTTTGGTGATCTTCGGGATCGCCTCATGATCTTCGGGATTATGATTTCATTCTCCCCACGATCCTTGCAACTCTCTAAGTCGTCTCATGCCAATTCCCGAACGCATCTATAGAAGCTAGATCTTGGCGGAGACTTAGTGAATAAATCTGCAAGATTTTCACATGACTTAGTGTGCGGGATATTAATTTCACCGCTCTTCCGGAGCTCATGGGGGTAGAAGAACTTTGGAGCAATATGCTTCGTATAATTGCTCTTCACATAGCCCATATGCATTTGTGCAACACAAGCGGCGTTATCCTCATAGATAACGGTGGGGACTGCGACGGTGTCCAAGCCACATGACTTCGAATGTGGCCAACCATCCGTCTCGGCCGGGCACACTCTCGTGTGGCCTCATATAGTGCGATGATCTCCGAGTGGTTGGTTGACGTGGCAACCGAGTGCTGCTTCACGGACCGCCATGCAATGGCCGCACCACCACGAGAGAAACACGAAACCGATGCGGGATCCGGCATTATGTGGGTCGGACATGTAGCCGGCATCCACATACCCCACCATGGTCGGATCTTGGTTCTTCGGGAACCACAACCCAAGGTCCTGCGTACCTTGCAGTGCCGGAGAATGGTCTTGACGCCAACCCAATGCCTTCGGTTGGGGCAGCACATGCACGGCCAGCAGATTGACCGCGAATGCAATATCGGGCCTCGTGCAATTTGCAAGGTACATTAGTGCTCCAATGGCGCTCAAGTAGGGAACTTCGAGGTCCCAACATTTCCTCATTCTCCTCTTTGGGTCCGAACGGGTCCTTTTTCACGTCAAGTGAACGGACCACCATGGGGGTTCTTAGAGGGTGGCACTTGCCCATATTGAGCTTTTCAAGTACCCTCTTTGTGTAAGTAGACTGGTGCACAAACACTCCCCCGGGGAGGTGCTCGAGCTGCGAGCCCAAGCGGAACTTGGTTTTACCCAAGTCCTTCATCTCAAACTCCGTCTTGAGGTAAGCCATAGCTTCCTCAATGTCCCCTGTGGTGCCAATGATATTCAAATCATCGACATAGACGGAGATGATGCAAAATCCACTACGGGATTTCTTTATAAACACACAGGGGCAATCATCATTGTTTGTGTAACCTCTCTTCGGGAGATAGTTACTCAAACGGTTGAACCACATCCTTCCGGATTGTTTCAACCCGTACGATGTACTGCTGCGAGCGCACACTATACATGTTGCGATTCGGATTCGGACCGGGGATCTTGAGTCCTTCGGGGACTCGCATATAGATTTCCGAATCCGGTGACCCATACAAGTATGCGGTCACGACATCCATCAACTGCATATTGAGATTTAGATTAGCTGCCATAGATATCAAATATCGGAACGTGATCCCACTCATGACGGGAGAGTATGTTTCATCATAATCGATGCCGGGTCTCTGCGTGAACCCTTGTGCCACCGGCCTCGCTTTATATCTTACCACCTCATTATTTTCGTTCCTCTTCCGGAGGAACTACCCATTTGCATCCCACGGGGATGACCTTTGGGAGTGTTGGGACTGCAGGCCCAAACACTCTTCTTTTATAAAGCGAGCGCAACTCGCCTCGATTGCTGCTTTCCATTTATCCCAATCCGAGCGCCTTCGGCACTCGCCATGGACTTTGGTTACGGATCCGGATCCATTGAGCAAGCAATCTTTGAGGCAAAGTTCACATTCACAATGGTGGTCTTTCCGTTGAATAACTCTCCCGTGTGCACATAATTAGTGGAGATCTCATCCATATCCTCTAGCTCGTCGTGATTTCCCGAACGACGAGCTAGGGTGTTCCGATTTTCCGGTGCGCTTAAGCGCGCGCGATGCACTCGGGATTTCCATCTTCGGGATGGGGTCCTTCGGGGACCATCCCAACTTCGAGGTTGGGTCGCCTCTTCGGGGGCTCCGTCTTCGGGACGGTGTCCTTCGAGGGACATTCTCAACTTCGGGTTGAGCTTCTTCAACCGAATCCCGGAGTGGGACAAGTGGCTCGCGGTCGTGCCTCCGCGGACGTCTCCGTGGGGCTTTGTCCCGAGCACCGGAGGTCTCGCCCTCTTCCTAGGATGGGGGTGACACCGAGTCGATAGCCTTCGGGGCTATCCGCACTCTCTCCGGCGCATTTACTGCAGGTATATGCGACCTTGTCACTCCCTTGTGATCGGTGAAGGCATCCGGCAGCTTATTTGCAAGATTTTGCAAATTTATAATCCGTCGAACTTCCGGTTCAGCCTCGCTAGTGCGTGGGTCTAAGGACCGCATCCCGGTTGCATTCCACACAATTTCCGGCATTCTTCGGGATGCCGGTCTCCCTAATCTTTGGGAAATTGTCCTCATCAAATATGCAATCAGCGTACCGAGCCGTATGAAGATCCCCGGTCATAGGCTCTAGGAATTTGATTATGGACGAAGTCTCATAACCAACATATATCCCCAACTTCCGGTGGGGTCCCATTGAAGTACGTCGAGGAGGTGGTATCGGCACATATCTTGCACTGACTGAATTTTCGCGAGATGGGAAATACTTGGTACTTTCCCACGCACTAGCTGCAAGGGGATGTCTCATTATATGCGGTTGGCTCTGAGTTGGATCGGTGCTGCTTGCATGCAACATCTGCATGGCCCCAACAAGCTGGTTGGCAGCCGACAATTCTGCAACGATGGACGAGCAATCCACTTTATCCTTTTGATCAAGGATTCAACTAGGCCATTTTGAGTGTGGACATGTGGTACTGAATGCTCTACCTTAATGCCCATAGCCATGCAATAATCATCAAAGGCTTTCGACTCGAACTCTCCAACATTATCCATACGAATGGATCGTATGTGGTTATCGGGAAACTTGCCTTTAATCGATGATTTGAGCAATGAGCTTAGAGAAGGCATGATTTCTTGTGGACGGAAGATCCACATGACTCCATCCGGTAGAGGCATCAATCAGCACCATGAAATACTCGAACGGCCCCGAGAGGGCTGAATAGGTCCACATATGTCCCCCTGTATCCTTTGCGGGAAAACGGGTGACTCATCTCTAATCTTCGGGAGGGATGGCCTAGTGATCAACTTCCCTTTTGCACAAGCCGTGCAAATGAATTCTTCGAGATTCGGGAAGTTCTTTGGCTCAATTTCATGGCCAGCGAGAATTGTTGATGATTCTTCTCATCATCCCCAACCCGGGGTGACCCAGCCTTTCATGCCATGATTTGAAGGCATCGGGGTCACGAAAGACTGTCTTCATCGCAACATATTCCTCGGCGGGTTTAATGTACGTACGGTACAAACCCGATGGCGATGAAGGGAGTTTTTCAACCACATGCTTTTGATATCCATCAAATTTTGTGATGAGCAGGTATTCAATACCATGCTCGAGTCTCGGTTTCAGTGGAAACCGTTTGCCCGGATATCTTTAAAGCTCACAAGGGTACGCTTGGATTCCGGATAGAGGATAGCATTCCTCACAAGTATCCGCGTACCCATAGGAAGAACTAGTGTGGCACTTCCAGGTGCCAACAATATGAGCATTGCTTCAGGCAATGGTCATAATATTTCCGGACTTCTTAGTTAAATTGTGGAAATATCTAGTTTCCCTTAGTATGGTATTGGTGGTTGCGCTGTCTACGAGACAACACTCCTCATCCGCCATGGGACCCAGCCGAACTCGTATCAAATATCCTGGACATGATAAATAAAGATGCAGGAAATATAAACACATGAAATGATAACAACTGCGGAAAGACTGTTTGTAAAGACTTCGGGCTTTACAACAGCTGCTCTTCGAGAGCATACTCATGACCCAGTCTCTGCTCAGGAGCACTATTTACATCTACGGTTCTTCAGGAACCGTGTGCTCTTCAGGAGCTTTATTACGAGTACTTACGGATCATGTAACCGACAGACATGCGGAACATTGCACTTGACATGGAGGGGACTACTCGAGGTCCCCAAATATGTCAAAGTCATCATCAAGAAGGTCGTCCCCGCTATCGTCCTTTCGGACGTCTTCACCACTCGCATTGGCAACAATGACCATGTCATTGGCGTGAGCTTCGAGCTCGGTGGTGAAGTGGGACTCGAGGCCCGCCCTCGTTCTTACTTCGGAAGAACGACGTCGGGCGTTAATCGAGTGTCCGGGGACGCGACGATTACGAGACCAATGTCCCGAACGTCCGCATCTATAGCATGCATTCTTGCTCCCCCGGATGATTCACCCGTGACCTTCTTGTCACCCTTTCCTCGGGGCTTACCCTTTCCTCGCCTTCGAACATGCCACCCTTCCTACCCTTCCATTTCTTTCGGCCATATTTCGGGCCATCGGAACTCCCGGCAACATTGGCGTGTGCTTCGAGCACACCCATCGACCCAGTGGGTCGGGCGAGTGGTTCCGCATGAGAACCTCGTTCCGTCGTTCCGCAACTAACGAGGTCCGAGCGAGCTGAGAATATCTCGTATATTTCGACACTCGTATTGTTGTTGCGGAACAATGTTGCCCGGTGGAAGGTGTTCGGGGTTTTCTCGATCATCTCGGCGTACGTGATCTGCCGGCCACGAGAGACGCAACATCGAGACGATTCGATGAATGGCGAGTTATACGCCGCCACGGACTTATAGTCTTGGAAGCGCAGGGTAATCCGATCATTCCGAGCTCGTGGGAGTGCAATGGCACTGTTGTTGGTCAAAGCGATCCTTCGGGGATTCCCACGGAACCCGTGGATCCTCCTCGGTCATATATTCCATTTTCAAGTGCGGGTGTATGTGATGACGCGAGAAATGCAAAGCCTTTGCACTATCGGCGTCATCGACCACGGCCTTTTCCTTGCCGACTTCGGGCTTGGCAATAGTATGACCGAGGCGCATGGATCTCGGGTTAATGACAATATCTTGAGCCCGGGTGAGGTAGTTGCTGCCATCCAAGGCAAGCTGGGTGAATTCCCTCTTTGCAATGTCCGACATGCTCGCAATATCATACAATTTACTTCGGGTAAATTATACATGTAAATATTGCAAATATGCGGGTCATGAATATTCTCGGAAAAATTCCCTGCATGTCGAGTAAATATATTGGGCAAGAAATGCAATGCAATAAGTAAATAAATAAATATTGTACTCGTATTGTAAATAATAATTAATAAACAAATAGAAATAAAGTGGACTTCGAGACCACTTGGTACGTGAGTTGCGAGTCACGTACACGTGGGGCTGAAAAATGCCACCACTTCTCGGTACTTCGAGCCCAAGTGTGATTCACGGCAAGGTAACGCTTGAGCTGGCCCCACACGTGCAAGTTTATTTACGTGGTCCGTAGTCGCACACGCGCTCGATCTTATCGGCTTGCCACGGACGGGCTGGAAGCCTAGAACCGTCCATTCATTTACTCGCTGCTCGGGCGAAGTAATGAGGAGGGGACCGGACCGTGCATCGAGGGGCAGCGCTATCCATGGCGGCGACCTGGACTCGTGCGCATCCGGGCTGGTTCCGCCGGACTCTCGCCTCACGGCCGCGTCCGGGAGCCTCGGCTCGCCGCGCGTTGGCCGCGATCGTGGTATGCGCGCTCCCCGTGGCGGTTCTATAGGCGCGGCGGCGCTCCGGGCTGCTCGTGCCATCGCCGGTCGTGCTGTGCGCTTGTACGCACGGGGCGCGAGGCGCTCGGGGCCCCGGCCAAGAGGAGGAGCTCGCGGCACGGCAACGCATCGAGGCTGCGCGTCCTCGGGCCGGCATGGACGCCCGCGGCGGTGGCGTGTCGCGTGGGGTCCGGAGATGGCGGCTCGGAGGCGGAGCTCGGATCCGTGCGGCTTCGGGCCGCAACGGTGGTGGTCGGGCCGAGCCTACGGCGGCGCGCGGGCTCGGGGCCGGGCGGGCTCGCGAGTGGTGCGCACGGCCCGGACGCGAATGCCGGCCACTTCGGGTGGCGGTGCGGTGCGTGGTCTACACCGAGGCGCGGAGCTCCTTTGGGCTCCGGCCGACAAGAGGCGGCAGCGCTTCCGGGCTGCGCGCTCAAGGATAACTACCGCAACACGGCGGTAGTCGCAGCACTTCAGGGCTGCGTCCCCTACGGTTCTGCCCGGGTGGTAGCCGGGACTCGCCACGTTGCCGGCGCGGGGCTGTAAGGCCTCTCCGCTGCGAGAAACGGGCGGCGGAGTAACGGAGACATCAACGACAGCGAGCGTGGAGCTTCATCCCACACGGCAACGCTGGAACTTCCGCGACGGTCCGTTGCTCCCACGGCGGCAGCGACGCGTGGTGCTGGACAGCTTGTCGGCGGAGACGACACCCATCGGTGCGTCAACCCGCAGCGCTTCGGGGCTGTGGGTGCTGCGAGCTCAAAGGCATCGCGGTGACCTTCTTCTCGGAGGTCACTGCCATGGCACTTCGGGGCCATTGGCTCAAGTGGTGCTTGGTCTTCAGGACCAGCACAAAGGTAAGCATCTGCGATGCTTGGTGCTAGCTTCTGGTAGCACTGGGTGCATAGCATTTAGCTATGGGGGTATATTTTTCTGTTGTCCATTGTTGCTGTAAGCAGCAAGCTGTTCTTGTGTTTACACTTACCATGATGCATCAGTAGGTAGGATAGCATGGGCTGATTCTTACCTTGTAGCTCGGTAGAGGCTCGTGCTGATAACGTGTTGTGAAAAACAACCGGAATCAGCTTGATGACCACACGCTACTGATGCACACATACAAGAGCACAATGTAGATGAACACAGGAATGGGGAAATGGCTGGCTTTCTTCTCTTTATTAATCTCACAATGTTACTGAGTACAAGAGAGCTCACGTCGTCGTCCAAGACACGGACCGAAAGGTCCTATTTATACCCAGCCAAACCCAGTGGCATTCTTGTAATTCAGCCCACATAATACTGTAGCAATTTACTGTGTGCACCAAATCATAAATGCTTGTACCAGGCCATTAAAGCCTCTCCAGTTACTGTAGCGCTTCGGATAAGAACGGGCAGTAAATTGCTCAGTTTCATAACAAAATCCACAATTTTTTATTTTGATTTGCAAATAAAATCAGGCTGGAAGCTAAAATGCTATAGTAGTTGTGGAAGGCAAGCTTCAATGCTTAATAAGTATTAGCCTTACATAGTAATTTGTTACGGTGCTTATATAGTAGCTATCTTATTCTGTTCCATTAAAGTTTATTGTATTAACAAATTAGCAAGATGTGCCGTGCATGATAAGATGATAACATACACCTCACAACTTTTTTTGTTAATTAGAGGAGCCGTATTGCTTTTATCATTCCACATAGGAAAGAACACACTGCTTATGGATGAGAAATGGATCGCCAGTAGTGACCCAAATGCATGTCTTTCAGTTGCAATTACCATCAGTTAGACCACTGTCATCTTTGAAGTTATTACTGGGACAAAATACATTGAGCTACAACTTTAGTGTTTTCTGAGCAAACACTGTTTCATTTTTTCCTTATCAGGCAGTTATAGATACCTGATATTGTAACTGACTGCAGAAGTGTGAGAATGTAATGCTTGTTCAATATTAATACTGCCATGAAAATGGCTTTTATAAGGTATCGTATTGCCATAAGAATACTCACTGGCGAAATGGGAAGAGATGCAGTATATAGATGAATAGTGATACCATGTGTGGAAGTTTTTTTGCAAATTTAAGCACTGTTCAAGGAGGTACTGCACAGCTTGCTTGTAGAAAATATAATGCACGGAATCTTTTTGCAAATGTAAACACCATTCAGGGGAGGTGCTGACTGCATAGCTTGCTTGTTGACAGTATTTGAAGTTCATTCGTTTGTAGCCATGGCAATGATGCATCCAGAATTTGCTTTTGCCAATATCCATTCCCTGAATAGGCTTTTTGTTTATCTCGAATTTCTGATATATGCCATATTCTCTTATCAAGTTGTGATGTCGACTCGGGGTGAAGAGCAATCATCGGATCAATCATTGAATGAATCTCTTTTACCCCTTTTTCAAAAGGTTGTTGGTTTTGCCACGTGGCCCAATGCACTGAGAGAACCTTGGTTTGTGGCAATTGGATCAAGCTGTTCAGGTCTGTTTCTTTGTCCCTTTTTTTGGCTGAGGCAAAGTTAAGCATCTTGGGGGTCTATTCTAATTCTCCATCGTTCTCCCAGATTTTATCACAGCATTATGTTTGAACTTTAAGGGGCACAAAAAGATATCTTGTTCTATTTTCCCCTTTGTCTTACTACATCCTGTTCTGCAATCTTGTGTAATTGTAGGGTACCTTTTCATTAAAAGCAAATAGTAGTATTCTTTTACCAGCAAGAACAACACAACCTCCACTAATGCTGACTAACCTTGACTTCAACGTTATCTGGTTTGAATTTTATTGAAAGGAATACCTGGCATGTATGAACTGAATGCGTCAATTTGTTGATGTGCTTGTTTTATGCATAAGAAATTGCTAGTGCTAAAAACCTTTTTAAGTGCCTGTGAAGTTAGAAACAGCTGCCACCTACATACTTATCTTATCTGTGCTGGCTGGTCGCAGTGGAAAGCTTAAAGCTTAAATAGTTTAGTTTCCTTTTCCTAATTTAGGGAACTTCAGCCTGACTAAATTGCAGGCTACCATGATTCCTCATGTTTAACTAAAAAGAAGCTGCTATCTACGTATAGCTCTTACTCTCTGGTAGACGGGCAGTAGATAAAGCTTAAACCACTGATCTGTTGAAGCTCCCTTGTGGATGCTAGGGAACTTCAGCCTGTCAAAATTGCAGGCTACCATGATTACTCATGTTTAACTAAAAAGAAGCTGCCATCTACGTATAGCTCTTACTCTCTGGTAGGTGGGCGGTAGATAAAGCTTAAACCATTGATCTGTTGAAGCTCCCTTGTGGATGCTAATGTGGGAGATAAAGTGTTGTGCACGCTGATGCTGTGATGAGCTGGTTGCAGTCGCTTTTAAAAATGTTTTGTGGTGCTTATGTTCTAGAAGGAATGTAGAATGTGCATATTTTGTCGCCTTTTCAGCGTAGTATTGTTTGTGTATTTGTTATTTGTGTGAGTTTGTAACATGGTTTATCTTTGCATCTGTCACATGTGACATGCGATTTTCCTGTGTGTTGAAGAAAAAAAATATTGATTTGTTGTGATCTTGAATTTATTGCATGTATTAAGCTTAACGAAATCATAGGATTACCCCAGACTGGATTGATTTCTAGGGTTGAAGCTAGAATCCGCATCTGTTCAGGTCACTCTCCAAAATGTGGACAGCTTGTGCACACCGTGGCAATCAAATCACCTGCGCATGGGAGATGCTTACCTTAGCTAGAAATTGAAATATCTGGAGTTTCTTGGTTGGACGAACAGTTACACCTTCCTCAGCTATATAAGCATACCACACGCTCAACTTTCTATATCTGTAGTTCCCACCAGTTAACTTACATTTGTATTGTGACTCGTGAAGTGCTCCCATCTGTGTCACTTGCACTTGCACTTCTATCATACAATGGATTATTCTAATTTGCGACGCCAAGCTGCATCCATGAAAAAGAGTCTCTTTGATCAGGCATGTACTATGTTCTGCAGAGATATCTAATCAATAACATTAAAAGTTTGATTACACTATTTTATATGTTTATTCACACTCACTTTTGATGCCATCCATTCCAAGCGCTGCTCTACAGTTTTTCAAGTTTGCTGATGTAGTATGTTTCCATTCTACGACAGGGGTACCTAGATGAGCAGTTTTGTCAGGTGGAAGACTTGCAGGATGAAACTAGTCCTAATTTTGCGGAAGAGGTCGTTACTTTGTTTTTCAAGGACTCAGCCAGGCTTATATCAAACATTGAGCAAGCTCTGTAAGTATTAAGTAGGAAAGCTTCTTGGTCAGAGAGAGATGATTTCGATTCCAAGAAGATAACAGTACAAGTATCAGTTTTGAACTTGACTAATTAAATTTTGGTGTCACTGCAGCGAGAAATATCCCAAAGATTTCAACAGGTGGGATGCATACATGCAGCAACTCAAAGGCAGCTGTTGCAGGTAGCTCCAGATCTGCATATGGAAAAGATTGATCAGTTGTTGCATATAATACATGCTGCATGACAGATCCAATACCACATACTTTAAGCTTGTTGTTTAATGAATCACAAGAATCATCAACACTACAGAATAATTGAATGCCCTGTGAAGCGGATACCATCTGTTTTAAAGCAAATGCATGCAGTTAATTTCTCGTCATTGCCTTTTTTGCCTCAGCTGTAAATAAAGCATACTCTTACGTCCCATGGATTCTCAAGTTTGTGAATAGTTCATATGTGGTTGACATTATTACACAACTTGATGCAGCATTGGCGCTTCAAGGATGAAGAGTGAGTGCATGTCATTCAGGGAGTGCTGTGGGCAAGGAAACGTTGACGGGTCTCTCACTCCTCTCCACATTGATGCTTAATTCTTTCATACTGTTGTCTCTCGGTTCGAGAATTTGATTATTACCACTTTTTCTGTTCGTATCCATGCACTAGAAATCTTGCCTGTTCGTCTTTATAAACAAAATGTGCAACGAAACGACTACATTAATATTTGTCATTGCAGCCAAAGCAGACATCATTTACACTGGTGTTGATTTTGTTTTGCAGTTGCCTGAGATCGTTCCAGAAAGTGAAGAGGGAGCACGCTGCCCTGAGGCAGAAACTCGAAGCCTATTTCCAGGTAATCATTCCTCATAATCTCATCCACTGTTCTGTAACTTGCGTCATGGCTTATGACACTTGTAGGAACGTCGTTATATCTCCTGTATTTTGTGGTGTGTTTACGTATGTTTACATGCAGCTTTTACGGCAAGCTGGTCCCGCTGGAGCTGCCACTAGGCCTGCCATGTAGGAGCCGGTTTGGGGCGTTCTGCAAGGTGTGGCCAAAGTGGATTGTGTGGCACAAGACGATATACTAGTCTGGACACCGATTCCCTTCTACCGCGGCAACCAGGGCCCAGAAGATGCAGCGAAGTCTGTTTGTCTATAGCAACCGACGTGATACTATAGCATATACAGATACTATGCAATGTATAAGATGGTAACCGAAATAACAAGTGATGAGATGACTGTGTAACCGAGCGAATACAAACTTGGACGATGATGTTATTTCCTTCTGACATGTAACACAATGAATTAGCATGTCTACAGACTACAGAAGTATTGCTCTCTGTAACAGTTAGGCCTGTTCCTGCATATTCCTTTCTCATTTTTGTTCCCGAGTGTGTCACGGCTGGGGCCCTGAGTAACACACTCGTGAGGATACTGGCATGGGTCATGAGCCAGGACAATAAGGTGGGTACCGCTACAGTACGTGCCAGTGTTGGGCAGACAGTGACGCTGCGGTCCCTGTGGTGGACGCTGAATTGCTGAGGCCTCACGCCAAGGGATGATTCACGTTCATTCGACCACGACAGGGTGCAGCATTTTTCACATGGGAGAGTTGTGCGAACACTCCCATTTGCCCTAATGAAAAGGCTTTTTTATATACAGTATATAACTAATGACGGAAAGGCTTCGAGGTCCTGTGTCGCGACCAAGGAGAGAGGCCGCTTGCCGGCCCGACGGGCGCAGCTGACTGCTGATCTGTAACCAAGGCGTGAGTACCACGTCGTCGATCCCAAGTGACATACACGGATGGTAACGATGCAGCTGCTGGAACGTGACCGTCGCTACGGCTTCGTCCTGACGCCGTGCGCCCTTCCACCGCCACCGACGTGCCGGCCACCAACCAGGCCCAGGCAAGAAAAATATCTTGCGACCACGGCAACCGCATCGTCCTCTGGCCTTACCGCGACGCGTGCCGCGTGCCTCCACGTTTGGCTTGGAGCAGCAGCCGGGTGCGGGTCCGGGTCACTGCTCCTCTGCGTTTTTCCTCGGGCGAGCTGCGGTCTCTCCTCGGGCTCGTGCTTTGGAGCTGCTCGTAGCACCGGGGAAAACCTTTTAAAAAAAGCATCCCACCGCGCCGCGCCGGTCCTTGCAGGAGCAAAGCACGCCTCTTTTCTTCGGCTTTTCCTGTGGCGTGGTGGCACTAGATGCCATGGCATAAAGGTCCTCCTCCCTTCAAAAATATAAGTATTTGTTGATTTTTAGATATCATGTTTGATCATTCGTTCTATTCAAAAAATTTATTAAAATTTTATTTATTTTGTTACAATTTATTTTATTTTTAGATATGTTTTAAGTACGTCTTCTTTATTTTTATATTTACATAATTATTTTAAATAAGACGAATGGTCAAACGAGAAGTTAGAAAGTCAATAAATCTTTATATTCTTAAACGGAGGAACATTTGCATGTAGCGAATACTATTTGCAAGTCCAAACAAGCACTGAGCCTTTCTTTAGGGAATACAGTATTTATGATTTCCTTTCGTTTGCTCACTCCTTTTTACCCTTCCTCTTTTTGTAACACGTTGCAATGTTGGATCTTAGATCTTGTGCTCTTTAGCCCACTTCAGTCGCATGTGCTTAACATCCATATACTGTCTGTTAAGCAGGTTTATTTTCCGGCTTAAGAACAGTAACATTGTCGAAACCAGCAACAGATTCATGAAAATCTCTTGCATGTAGCACACGCATAAGATCCTAATAATTTTATGAGTAAATTTAATAAAATCTCATGTTTTGTGATCCTTGTGCCACAAAACCCCATGTAATATGGCTCGTGTCACATAACCACGAGGTTTTATGGTCATATTGTTTCACAAAACCCCATCTCTATTAAGAATTAACAATGAATATGATTTCTAGATTCTAAGTTTATGCTTGCATGAGATATGCATTCCAGTCGATTTAATGAATGAAATCGTCAAGTCGAATATATGACTAAGTTATTTTTTGATATGAAAGTTAAATTCACCTGTAATATTCATACTTAAATTCACCTGTAATATTCATACTACTTTGATGGGGGTGGAGTTATGTGAAATAATATGACCAAAAAACCTAGGGATATATAACACGAGACCACAATATCCGGTGTTTTATGATACAAGGACCATAAAACCTGGGATTTTGTGAAATTTACTCTAATTTTATGAAGGCAGCTTGGTATCTGTAATTTATTGTAGTCAGTTGCAATCCTGAAAAAATCGTCAACAAGAGGACAATAAGTATC
Organism: Chloris gayana; assembly: GCA_031894775.1. Lineage (NCBI taxonomy): Eukaryota > Viridiplantae > Streptophyta > Magnoliopsida > Poales > Poaceae > Chloris > Chloris gayana. Next base: position 76,588 of record JAUNZO010002762.1, read on the forward strand.
TAGGACAGTTATTCTGCCGATTTTACCCCATAATATTTAGCTACCATGGTCCTCTCAGTATGCGGTATATTGTGATGTACTATTCAATCTGGTTTTTTATTGATGGTGTAAACTTTTTTAACTTAAAAAGTCAAATAAAAATACATTTCTCACATTTCCATAAGCATATTGACGTAATGCGACCGGACAACATGATGATTGACACACTATGCTACAATCATAATGTGGTAGATTATAAATCATAAACAAAAACGGTAACAATTTTAAAATTCGAAAGTAACAAACCTGCCGTTATATTATAACAGTGTTAAGGTGATACGGGACAGCATAGTACCCGTACTGATTACACATTTACACCGGCCTTCACGCACAAGCGAAAACAAAAATCACAAAACCCAAACCAACAGACCAGTGAAAGCGGAGAAGGAACAAGACGACAGGGAAGCTGCTGAGCCAGAGTGCAGTGCTCCGTCCAGCACGAGGTGGAAGAGGGGGCGGGGAGAGGCCAGGAAAACCCAGGGCAAAGCCCGGAGGTAACGCCGATCCACCTCCCGCATTGCTCTCAAGGCCGCTCGATTCGGCCGAGCCCGAGCTCGCGTCCCCGCTGCCACGCCGGAGGGCTCGATCTGGGTCCGGATCGGACGGCATTTCGGCTCCGTGCATGCTGGTGACCCGGTGGTGAGGGAGGGATGGGGAACGTGGACGGCGACTGCGACAATTTCAATGCAGGTGAGGCGGTCGATCTGAGCTGTTCTTTTCGATTCTCCGCGGGGAACGGTTCAATTCAATCTCCAAGCTCAAAGTTTGGATCTTTGGAAGGTTTTATATGTTTATGATGTGAATATCTAGCAACATGTTTAGCTGGGGAGATTCAGCTCTTGTCAAACTCCAGTTTTGAAGCTACACGGGTTGGATTTTTTCCATTTCTGGATACTTAGTTCTTGATGCTTATTTTAGCAGTTCAGTTTGTGATGCGCCTTTCTTTAGTAATCTGTTTTTTTTTCAGATTTTTGCCTGGGAAATCAAAGTGCGATACGTTTTATGTTATTCTTGTTCGAGGCTTCGATTGTGCAGACATTCTCACGCTCAGTTCTCTGGTGACTGAACATTTGTAGCTAATCGGCGTGCGGAGGTGATAGATTGGCTTGGTGGTTTGCTGCCGGAGTTCGATTTGCCATTGGATTCTTCAGACGAGGAGCTTCGCGAGTACCTCATTGACGGCACAGCACTATGCTACATTGCGGACAAGTTCATGCCTGGTGTTCAGGAGGTGAGCTTTACTTGGAGATGTAGGACTTTTTATTGCACGTTGTTCTCTGTTATCTAAACGTGATGACTCGTTTGCAGGGAATGTGGGGTGGTTTTGCATCAGACCAACGGTCAAATGTGAAGAAGTTCCTCTCTGTAGTTGCGGAGATGGGGTTGCCAGGATTCAGTGTGAAGGATCTGGAGGAGGTGAGGTTACTCCTGTTTGTAGCTGTCCTGTATACTTAATGTAGCTACTGCTAGTAGGTGTTCTATTCCAACTAAATGGTTAGCATGGTTGGTGTAGAATCGAGACCTTAATACCATGGTGGCAATAATAACCTGATGTGGTAGCCGCTTGCATAGCGCTAATTTGTCATTATGTTAGTATGAAGATTATTTATTCAGTCAGACGATACATGAGTTGTCCCTGAGTCGCTTTTGGAATGGTTGAATTTATTGCACTCTAAACTCTAAAGAATGTGAATTAGCCTTTGCAATGGTTATTGAAGCCACACGCTAAGCCATCAGGCATGTCAGAGTGGTCTTAGATCTTACAATGTTACTCTAGAACTCTTATCAAGCATATAAACAAAAGTTCACATAAAAGATTTACTTCGAATTCGATCATCCATAAAACTTCACAACATAGGGCATATATATACCTAAAGCTCCCCTTACCAAAATCTGCCTCCAATTCTCGAATGTTTATTAGAGCTTAATATTTGCATTTTTTTATGGTCTGCTAGGTATTTGGATCATAGAGGCACCATAAATTCAACTTTCTGAGTTACATGTACCTCCGATTTTGATTCAGTGTCACTTCAACGTTGTCAGTTGAAACTGTAGTTCTGCTCCTGTCATTGTAACTCTTGTTTGTTTGATGATTACAGGGATCAGTATCTTCTGTAGTCGAGTGTGTCTTGGCTCTAAAGGATAATGTGACTAATGGATTGGGTCCAAACATTTCAAACAATGTTGTTAAGACTCCCCTTCGAAGGAGACTGGAACTTCGAGAATCCGATGGGCCTATAATTTCAGTTGCAACACCAGGGAAAAGATTTTCTGGGGAGGAAAGACGTAAGTCTCAGCAAAGTACTCCACATTCAGGTATACTCATGTTGTTTCTTTAGTCTAAACAAATAAGCTAATATATGCACTCATACACTTTATTTTCCAAACTTTACACAATCAGGCATTTTGTATCTCTAGTATTTGTGACATTTTTATGTTGGTAAGGTTTCATGTCCATAGTATCTCCAACATTTATAATACGCAAGTGAAATTTAAATAGTGAGCTCATATTTGTTTTCTTCAAGTTTGATTTTGACTTTGTGTCTATGATAAACTATAATTATGCTCATTTTACTTTTGCAGGACAAAAGGTTCATGATGCGTTTCAAGTTAAGGGGGCTCCTACACTGACCTTCCTTCTGCCAAAATTTCAGAGATGCTGCATTCAAGTAGTCTGGATGTAAATTTTTAACATATCTTCATATCAATTTCCTTTTTGTTTTTGTCTATGGACCTTAATTAATTATAACCATCTTCTCTCAGAATGCCCCTACTCAATCACTTCTTAGAGTTGTTAATGGAATTCTAGACGAGAGCATTGAGAGGAAAAGAGGAGAAATACCACATGTGAGTATTTTCAGGATCTTTCAATAAACAATGCCTGGAATGCACATGTTTTTTTTCCTCTTATCCTTGGTTATTGATGACTAACTTTAGTCTACTATTCTTGTCATAGCGTGTTGTTTACTTGCTGCGGAATGTTATTCAAGAGATAGAGCATCGATTTTCCATTCAAGCAGATCATATTAGGAATGTAAGTGTGGTACTTGTTTTGAATTGCCACTTTTTGCCATATAAATTCAAGCACTAAATTATTGTTATTTTCACAGCAAAATAACGTCATCAAGACTCGAGAAGACAAATATCGTTCGAAAATCAAAGCACTTGAGACATTAGTAAATGGTACAAATGTGGAAAATGAGGTAACTATCCCATTTTGATGGTCTGAAATTCACACAGGAATCAATACTACCTTTTGATATTGACACGTATCACTCCTCTTCAGATGACGATAAATCGACTTGAGCTCGTTGAGGTATTCAAAATGTCCTCATCTGCCTTTTATGTTTCTAATTATGTTACTTGCTTCAATAGTTATGCCCAGAAAAAGAAATTGTAACAGCTATTGGCTGCATAGTATTTGGACTGTATAAAACAGGATTACTTATGTGTGTTTTATTAAAAAATTTAGTGGTCAGAGTTAGGTTGGACAAATCATAATTTTTCTTACTTTTACTCTTATAGGTAGAGAAATCAAAACTTGATGAAAAAAGAAAACTAGGCGAACAAGACATGGTCCGGCTGATCCGAGAAAAGGAAAATGCAGAGAATAGAATTGCTTCCCTTCAGCAAGAAATACAGGTCATGAGTAGGATGCATGAGCAATACCGTGAGAAAATGGAAACAGAAGCAAGGCAGATGGAGGAACGCTTGGCTATGAGAATTAAGGAAGCTGAGTTTCTACTGATGCAATCAAAAGGAAAGCTGAAGAGATTGAATCTGCTTCCCAACTAAAATCACAACTTTGGAGCCGGAAGGCAAACATTTTCCAGAGTTTTTTGAATAACCAAAATTTCTCCATCAAGGTTCATTTATCTTTGGATTTCGAATTTCATTTCCTCTTCTTGTAAGTTAAACTTGTTACTTTTACCTTATTTATTATTCCACTATGTCATCAGGATATAAGGATATCATCTCAGTCAATTAAGCAGGAAATGTTTGCTCTTCAAATGAAATGGAGAGATGAAATATCTAACGTTGGTAGGTAGTTATGATTCATTTAGCAGCATTGCTATATACATTGTTTGCTTTTTGCACTACTAATGTATTTTTCCTGCTCTTATTTTGCTACACTTGTTTAGGACATGAATTAAAAGGATTAGTAAATGCTGCCGAAAATTACCATAAGGTCCTTGCCGAAAATCAGAAGCTATTCAATGAAGTACAAGAGCTAAAAGGTATTTCCCTGCACAACCATTAATTTACTGGGATCATATTAAAGTTATTTAAGGTTTTTCTTTCTTCTCTAATGATTGTTACCAGGCAATATCAGAGTCTATTGCCGTGTCAGGCCATTTCTTCCTGGTCAAGATGGGAAAGCGACTACAATTGATTATATTGGTGAAAATGGTGAGATTCTAATTTCAAATCCCTCCAAGCAAGGGAAGGAGGGATATCGAATGTTCAAGTTTAACAAGGTGTTTAATACACGTTCTTCTCAAGGTATATTTTAAAAATGTTTACGATTCAATCTGAAGTTAAAAAATTGGTTCATCATTGATTATTGCTCACAAACTATTCATACTTAAATTGCAGCTGATGTTTTCTCCGATATCCAGCCCTTGATTAGATCAGTTCTTGATGGGTTCAATGTGTGCATTTTTGCGTATGGTCAGACTGGTTCAGGAAAGACTTACACCATGGTATTAAGTTATTAACCCTCCTGAATTAATTCAAGATAACAAGCTCTTTAAATAGTATTGCTGGGTATATGACAGATTGGTTTTTGCTACCATTTTTTCTTCTAGAGTGGACCAGGCACATCAAAAGAGGATTGGGGTGTTAACTATCGAGCTTTAAATGACTTGTTCGACATCTCTCTAAGCAGAAGAAATGCTTTTTCATATGAGGTGGGAGTTCAGATGGTTGAGATATATAATGAGCAAGTGCGGGATCTTCTATCAAATGATATTATACAAAAAAGATATCCTTTCCCCATTTTAAAAAATGCATTTACTTTATATTAGCATGTCTTTCGTGGCTGCATTTTAATATTTCTCTACTATCAGACATAAAATAGGCTTGTTATTCCTGACATAAACAAACACTTGGAATTTGGAGTACATCTCAGCCTAATGGGCTTGTTGTCCCTGATGCGAGCCTGCACCCGGTAGAATCTACATCAGATGTGCTTGAGTTGATGGAAATTGGACAGAAAAATAGAGCTGTTGGATCGACAGCTCTAAACGAAAGGAGTAGCCGGTCTCACAGGTACATGCTGAAAAAATTCTGTTACTGAAAATTTATTCCATAAAAATTTTGCAACATTCATTCTGAGTTTCTATTTGCATGCAGTATTTTAACTGTGCATGTTAGAGGGTTGGATTTGAAAAATGGATCTACATCTCGAGGATGTCTACATCTGATTGATCTTGCTGGGAGTGAAAGAGTTGAGCGGTCTGAAGCAACTGGAGACAGATTAAAAGAAGCACAGCACATTAACAAGTCCCTTTCTGCTCTCGGTGATGTGATCTTTGCCTTGGCACAGAAAAATGCTCATGTTCCATACAGAAATAGCAAGCTAACTCAAGTTCTTCAGAGTTCTTTAGGTAACCTATAATTGCTGCTAGTGTTCATACATGTGCAGATTATTGTCCTAATTTTCTCATTTCTTGCAGGTGGACAAGCAAAGACACTTATGTTTGTTCAAGTGAATCCCGATGTTGAATCTCACTCAGAAACAATAAGCACTTTAAAATTCGCTGAGAGGGTTTCTGGAGTTGAATTGGGTGCTGCAAGAAGCAACAAAGAGGGCAAAGATATAAAAGAGCTACTGGAACAGGTTTTAACATTTCAGCCTCTTGAATCTCAATAGATCTCAATTTATTGTCTTCTTATAGCGATCTTTTTATAAACTTTTCTTAAGTTGCCAACACTAGTAAGTGCGGACTTGCAGTGGTCTTTGAAGGGTGGGTTATCATCAGCTATCAAATTAACTAATGTTGGAGAAAAAAAAATTGATCAATTATTTGTCTTTATATGAGTGAATGGAGTTCAATATGTTGTGATAAAAAATCAATTACTAAAAATTGGATCAGATATCTTCTGCAGACCTTTACACGCTAGCGTTCTCTCTATCTCGATTTCAGAAGTGTTATCACTTTTTTTGCAGGTTGCATATTTGAAGGACACGATATCACAGAAAGATATGGAAATTGAGCAGCTTCAACTTCGTAAGGTCAAAGCCAAATCTCGAGGCTCAGCAACAGACAGTAATGGAAATATCCAACAGATCCAACAATTATCAGGTAAAAGACTGTTCAAAATCTGTTGACAGAGTTTCATTAGATCCTTGAAACTGCAGAAGGGTCACTGGAATCAGTAATGGTGACATGTAACCTGCTGATGCAGGGTCTGGGGGATCAGGTGAAGCTGAATGCGAAGATAATATATCTGATGACGGCTGCTCAGTAGCGGGAACAGAGTATTCAGTTGGTGTGGCTTTAGAGGCAACAGCGGAACGGACGTACGGAATCATTCTAGTTCTGATGTCTTTTCTTCCATACCAGCATCACATCATACACATAATTTGCATGGGCTGCGATCATTGTTCTACCACATCTGCATCGCTAACAGACGATATTTCCCTTCTTCCGGTAATGAAACCTGCTATCCTTTGGAATTACAGGCAGAAAACTCCATCAAGAATAGCCAGAATGTTCCTTAATAAGAATGGGCCACCTGCAAACTCCAAACCAAAACCAAGGGAATCTGCTCTGAAACCTCCAGGTAGCATATTGGAGCCAAACATTATCAGTATCTAATCGATGTCCTCTTAACTGATTGATACGATGATGCTATAGCTACCCATGATTTGATATCATGATGTTGATGAGAACCCATGTTTATTAAACAGGTCGCACGAAATCTGCACCAACCCAGGTAACAGGAGGGTCTGCTGCCAAGCCTCCAAAAGAAAGTAGAGAGATGTGGTCCAGCAGCAGATGGGTCTTGGGTGGCCATCCTCATACATTTCTGTAACTTGACGAGACAGCTTGTGCTGAAACACAACGGCTAGCCTAGGAGCGCATGTTTATCGGCTTCACCTGTCAACGATGCGTTGATTATGCTATAGGATTTATGAGATGCTGAGACGACGTGAAAATATAAATTTGTGCTGTGAAGTGGCGTCAGCCTGCGTGTGCAGACGGTAGAAGACGCGTGCGGTGTTGTGGTTCAGGTGCGAACGTGATGTGACGCCCGGCGGCTGCCTCTCCCGTTTTTGGCTGCCAGAGTTTTTCTCGATGTGGCTGGCCTCTAGGCTATGAAAAAGAAATACATCCAGCTTGCGATAAAAAATGTACACAGCGGCTTACACTATTTGATATATAAATTTTCTTGTAAGCATCTTCATTAGGCCAGACCCTTTTATGTCCAATTTTTCGTGAGAAGAACAAGTTTGGACAATCCGATCTATTCGCTTGTACAGCCTTCCCTTCAGCAGTGAACAGATTTGCATTGCTTCACAAGTAATCAAGTACCACCAAGACAGGCAGGGCCTAAACCAAACGGTGGGTGCCCAGTTCAGCAGGACGCAGCAGTGAACTGGAAAACGACAAGCCGGATACCGTAGCTGTTTGACGCGCGAGACAACGTGCACCGAATGGGTAGCAGTAAATATGATCTCTGTTGTCATCCGATACGTACACACGATTTGGACTTAAGTTCGCATGACACTTATCTTGCAAGTTTTTAATTTCAGCGACCTTTTGTCTCGCAAGATCTACCTTGTAGGCCGCAATTCTTTAATTATTTCTTGAGGATATAAACCGCTTCCTCATCTGATGAACATGAACTCAGTTCTGATTCCTGTGTATATGGCTGCTCACTAGATCACTTGCCTCCAGTTTGAGGTTCTCCCTGCCATTTGCTTGCGAAGATAGCGTCTGCGCTGGAATGGGTGTTAGGAGGATGATGAAGAGATTGGCGTTGTTTCCACTGAGGAGAAAAGGCTGTAGCGGGCAGGCTCGTCTATGATTCTATCTACGTCTGGCAGTAAAGTTAAACCGGACCATAGGCGTGAGCCATGGGCAGAGTCCGCCACATGTGGTGTTTTTTGCGCATATAAGAGAAAATAGAGATGGAAGACTGGAGCATATTGAGTTTCGAGATCAGTCATTATTCGGTGGAGATGCCAAAAAAATAAATGCGGATGCGGTGAGCGTGGATCGAACACGCGACCTTCAGATCTTCAGTCTGACGCTCTCCCAACTGAGCTATCCCCGCTTTTGATGTTAAAGACAAATTTACATTATTTGTTCGGTATATTTTTCTATCTGCAAACCTATCTATTTTTGCATCAAATTGCCAATTTATGGAGCGTGAGTACATCGGAAAGGCTTGCTATCGAAGTGCATGACTTACGTGCTGAAATATCCAGAGCACAACTTGGCAGCAGAACTTTGCAAAACGGACTTACTGAAACCATCTGATTCAGTTGGAGAGAAACGAAACGCTCATACTATAGTATCCAAACAGGGCACATACAGGACACCAAACATGCAAAGAAACAAAGCACTTTGTGGTGGCCTAGGAAACCTTTAACAGGACGATATTCAGATGGTAGTACATGCAGTTCGGCCATGGACTCCTGGCACAATGATGCAGCATCATGCCACCTCCTCTTTCGAGCTGGCACCTGCCTTCTATGTTCCTCTTTACTGCAAAGAAAAAGAAGCTTCGATGAGCCCCACTTTTTTGTGCTCACTCTAATCTATCCTTAGCCAGCACACACTCTTTTACCTGCAAGAACAGGCCTAAAAACTCATCAGAAGCTACAAGTTCGGCTATGCTAAGTCACCTGCCATGTCCACGTATATAAGCTAGAGCACCACCAACTGCCAGTGCAGGCGAAACTATACTGCCACTGATGGCTACTACCGCATCCTTCGTCACCTACCTTCAGAAGAACAGGGAGCTGCCGGTCCCAGAGTTTCGGGCACCGCCGCCATCCCCTGTCACCGGCGTTCTTACAGGCAGCAGCTCAGGGTCGTCCGGGTACGGCGAGAGCCATGATGATGACGAGATCGGCAGGTTCTTGCGCTGCTCTGCCAGGGTCCCGGTGCTGCGGCTCCCGGACGGCGCCCTCCCACGAAGGAAGAAGAAGGCGGCCTGGGCACCGCCTGTCGTCGACATGCGCCACCTGGACTCACCAGTGACAGGAGGCGAGACGGCGGTGGACATGCTGAAGTCGGCGGCCGTCACGTTTGGCTGCTTCCAGGTAATCGGCCACGGGGTCGAAGAGGACTTGGTATCGGCGGCGTTGCACGCTGCGCGGACGAGGGAGAGATCTCTGACATTGGAGGAGATGGACGGAATCGGAGGAGACGAGGACACCGAGGAGCTTTGGTGGCCGCCGGGCGAAGGAGACGACAATATGGCGGGAAACTCGCCGATGTCGAAGGGCGCCAACCGATTCAGGTACGAGCTAATACTACATGTTAAGCTTTGCTTGCAGTGTTCTGGCACAAAGTAGCAAAACTTTATCTATTTGCTACATGAACAAAAGAACCCAAATGACATGTTCCTATCCTGCTGAATAATTGCAAATTCACAACGCAAACTGCGCTTGGTTTTCTGTATCCAGGAACAGAGCAGATGATTTGTTCACCCAGCTGGAGCAAATTTCGACCAAGCTCATGCATGCCTTGCAGCAAGGCAGTGCAGCTGCCGATAGAAATGAACACGTAGTCAAAGGAGATACAGACGGCTCGCTTCTCTGCATCCGCAAGCACCGCCGCGAGCAACGCAACGGCATCGCCTCCTCGGGCCCTCTCAGCCAAGACGAAGTCCTGCGGATGCTGGTACGGGACTCACGGTACTCGCGCGCTCTCTCCCTCCACCTCTGCCCCGGCGCGTCAGCGTTTCACGTCTTCTCCCGGCGAGGCTGGTCGAGATTCCGCCCCTTGACGGAGCCGCCGTGGTCACCATCGGCAACCACCTCCAGGTGATAGAATGCATCTTTCTTTGGCTCCATACCTTTGATAGAATGCAAGATTTGATGTCTGTAATATCCTGCAAAAAGGATACCGGCTGAACCTGCAAAATCATGCGCATAGTGCCTTCATTTCATATCATAACGCATGCTTCCTTATTTACCTGTTTCATTCTCATGTACTCATGGGTGCAGGAATGGAGCCGCGAGGTCTACAAGAGCATATCCGGGAGGCCGGTTTATACCACTTATGATTTCCGGGCGGACGGCAGTGACGATGCCATCTCAGCCGAGTTCTTACTTTCCTGCTCCCCGGCCGAGGCGATGACCGCAGCCGCTGGGAAGGTCGTCCCGTTGAATTTGCAGATCATGGTAGCAGCTGGGCTAGTGCTCGTTTATCATTTTCTCCTATCATTCTTGTACCCAACCCTATGATACATGGAAGCAGCAGGGACTTGTTCTTTCGTCCTGCACATGACCTCTCGTCAGCTTCGAAATGTCAATACAATTCAAGAAATTCATAATAGGCAATCAAAATTAAAAAGAGGAATAATACGTTAATATACATAAACATGCTCTATCGATAAAATATACATAATCTATCAAAAGACTACCACCACGAGCTCCAGAATATATGGATTAAAAAATCAGCCTAGATCTCACTCGGTATTGGATCCATCTCAATACAAGTTGAGTATCAACTAAATACTACTGGCCAAAAAAAACAAGAAAACTTTTTAGTTCCAAACAAGTAGGTGGTAGGCTCATGTTACCTAGCTACAGTAAACAATAAGTATCTTTTTTATCAACCATTTTCCAAGTTTAATCACAATATATATGATCCTATCTTCTTCCATTATTCTCTTAGAATCAAAAGTCTCAATTTCAATGAGCTCAAAACGAGACATGAGGTCCAAACCAAACCAAAAGAATAAAAAATAGCGAAAATATAGTTATTGAAAAAATAAAAAGATGAAAGAAAAGGAAACTCAAAATGGCACTCTTATGGGGACAATTCTTCAGGTTACCCACCAAAATCTCTGGTTGTAATCGTGCAGCATAAGAACAATTAGACGAGTAGTAGTGCAGCATAACAAAGAGAACATGATAACTGTACCTCATAATGAAAGTGGCAGGAACCTTTGAGAACCTGACATGACTATACCAAAGTTCAAACGGTCAGGTTTACACATCTCACATCTCCTTACACTACAATTAACATCCGCTACATAAGAGATTAACACGGACTACAAAACGTTCACTACTGTACACACTAGTCTATAATTAAGAACGATAACCCGAACCATCTCCACAACATGATGGTCAGGTTAATCGTTGAGTCACACAAAAATGGCACTGAACCACATGACAAGATTCTTAAGATACAGTACGCCCATAGCATACTGATGCTAGGTAGAGATTCTTGGACCATTTCTCCTGCAATGAATCAAGATTAATTTGTCAAAACCAGTATTAACAGTGTCACTGTAAGCCATAGAATGGGGTACACGAGGCAAATGGACCTTGACATGTTGACTAGGGAAAGCAGATGTTCTAAGTGTTTCTTGGGTTTCATCCGTAGGCCTCCTCCTTGGTATACTTAAGACGAGTGCAGCCTGATCCCAAGTTGCAGCAGTTGCAGTTATCCGGTAACCATGATCCCACCGCTTATGAATTCCCTCACTGGGATACAAGAAATCTAGTTCAACAACCTGGAAACGACACATCATACAAGTAGCAATGTATATTACATTTAGCCATAAAGTTTTAAGGTAAACGAACAAAAAAGGGATACCAGTAAGATGAAAAGAAAACTACCTGATCAGAAAACCCTGCATTACGAGACATGACAACTGCCCATCTACTTCCAGCAGTTGCCATTGAAGTCACATAGAAACCGTCTCGCCATTTCTTGTTTATCCATTTGTAGGGGAAAGTATCACTAACTTTGTATGACTGTTGTGTATAAGGTGTACCTGGGTAGACATTGCTAATATTCAACAGCATTCCTATGGTAAGGCAGAAAGTGGTTTGAAAATGGTAAGCTTTGACAACTTTACCTTTGGACATCACTACCACAGAACTACCATTGTTCGCTCCAGCGAGTGCAGTTATATAGTAGTTCCTCTCCCATTGGTCCATTATCCATTCCTTCATTCAATATAAATGGTACATTACATCATGCAGACAACAGCTTATCTCACAACTTTACTTTGGATTTTTTTTTTTTTGACTATTTTGTAACATTTCGAACTAGAATGGAACAAGGTGCAAGTCACATACTTTGTGAAGGAAATGTGGTGTAAGCTCATAAACTTGAGCATTAAACCCAGTGCCAGCATCCATGATTAGTGCCCAGAGATTTGAACAAGATGTTATGCAACTGATAAACAGGCCATCTTCATTCCCTTTTTCAATATGTTGTACAAGTCTTGAATCTGCAACGTTGTAATGATACCTGCAATACAGAGTAAATAGGTTCTATTACTTTGCCTCAATCACAAAGGTACATCAGAATGATAGCCATTTTCCAAACTTTAGGCCGTATAGGAGGGTACCTTTGTTTCATTGGTCGTCTGGCATTATAAACACTTATCCACTGTGTCGCGGGCATTCCCATCCTCATCTTCTTCTTTGGTTGTTCATCTGCCTCTTCCTCTATTGATAAACGGCCTCTCTTCTGACCAACTTGATGAATAAGCTTTAGACAAGTTGAAAGGAAAATTAGATACAATTGAAGTTATTAAGGTTAATATGATAGGTTGCAAAGTATGAACATACCTTTTGTGCACCGTCAGTGTTAAGGGGCCTAATATCTGGATTTGGGCCCACTATACTGTCAAAATATGATATACACTTTGCATAATTGGGCTCTTCATCAAACTTCAAGTTAACCACATACTCTACAAACTCTCTGAAGGGTTGTGGGCAAAAGCAACAGAGAGATTCTGGAGAGGTTGCCATTTTCTTCTTGCAGACAAGGAAGCCTTTGTTTTCACCCTGGGAAGAATAGAACCATCACATGTTACACAAATATACCACTCAAATAAATGCAATTAGGAGAGGATCATGCAGTTTACCTGATAACCTTGCCAAGGTAGACGTCCCCGTAAAAGAAAGACTAATGTATATGCCAGGGATTCCAAATCATCCCTCCTGCTACCTGTTCTTCCAAGATGTGCATGAACACTAGCATACCGAACTGTTCCCCTGATATAGCAGAAGTAACATAACAATAAGACAATCATACACATGAGTTGATCCAGCTATAGATGAAACTAACCGTGAAATACACAAGCACCACATTCACATGTTTCATGGTTACTATAATTGGGTGTTTAACATGCCATCTCAATGACGATCAAAACAATTATTCATTGTTATCGAAGAAAAGCAGATTTTCTTTACTATCTATGTGTGTCCATTGGGAGGAGATGGAGAAAAAGTGACAGTTTTCCAGTACAACTCAGTCCAGAACCTTCACAAAAATAAGAGACAAGAATCGCAGTAGAAAAATTGCCATAGAATAATTTAAATCATCCACAGAGTGTTATCAACAATGTAAGTGATGCCTCTTATAAAAGTTCATCTGGTCACCTGAAAACATCAGGACGCTGATCATAATCAATATGGAGCCCTGTTGAAATATCCTTCCACTTTGTAGCTGCCATTAAAAGATCAAAGAATACTAATTTAATTCGCCATTATTTCATAATCTACCTATCAAATAGCTGAATTCACAACAGAATCAAGTTGTTGACATTTTTTATCCAAGTTGTTGGCTTGATAGACAAGTAAGCTGAATCACCTAAGCCGAGATCGACGAGAAAGAGTTTCTTCTCTTCAGGTGTTCCAGGAGTACCTAGCAAGAAGTTCTCTGGTTTGACATCCCCATGAACATATCTGAGATTGAAAACGCTTTCAGTTTAGACATTTGCAAAGTGCAGGAAACAGGCATATTGAGAAAGGCGCTGTGAGGAAATAGCATAAAGTGGTATCAACTGACCCTTTTGAATGCATTCTCTCAAGTATGGAGATCGCTTCAATAGCAATACAGGCAACCATCTCAACAGACATTCTGCATAGCCAAGGGAATGATGGTGATGATCAATTAAAAGCGAATGGAAAATTGTTGACTAAATCCAGTGACTCACGTATGGGAATTATTATTCCAGACATCCCACAGACTGGGCCCGAGCATATCCATAACCTGAGTTTTCCAAACCAAGTTAAACTAAACTCTGGAAATGAGCAGAATGGATGAAGTTGATATTCTGAGAATCCAAATAAAGAGGCATACCATAACAAAGTACTCTCCTTGGCGTCCTTTGTAGTGGACTCGAGGAATACCATGAACGCCACCGACAATGCTAAAGATGAAATAGCCATGAAAATTGATCATTTACCTGGGTCATGTCTCGAGATCCTAGAATTTCACATACCGATGATAATAAATCTACTTACTTGTAAACCTGCCACTCGTAAGGAGGGGCGCCATTGCATCCTTTACTGGTCCTATGCTCAAACTTCAGTGCTACCTAATAATATGACGAAAAAAAGCACGTTACTATCCAGTGCCGTTACAGCTCAGTCGATCTATCCAAGTCTTGATTGGTAGGCAAAATACTCTATTACCTCTACAGCACCAGGACCCGTCGCTGAAAGGCGGCGACCAACATACACTTGCCCAAATCCTCCTTTCCCAAGCTTTCTGTCAACTCTATACTTTGGGGAAGTGCCTACCTGGACCTGCATTTTTATAGAAAAAAACAGGCAACTATTAAACCAGAATCATTCAGAACAACTGAAGGCAAACTTCAAGCTGATGCATGTGGAGAAAAATCATAGAACACGCTGCGCATAGACGACATCTATTGAATAGCATCGGAAAAGTGATAACACTCCCAACCGAATTCCCTCGGCTTACCAGCCGAACTCAAATTTTGACTCGCCGATGCATCTAGGGAGAGCCATTACAGAACCAAAAGTTTGCGCCCAAGCTACGCGCACAGACAGAGAAACACAGTAGAACAGCTCACCATTTCAGGGACCGGCGTCGCGTTGCCATCGTCGTCGGCGGCCACTCTATCGGCGCTGCGCGCCGCGCTGTCGGGGTCGTCCATCCCAAGCTCGGCCGCCGCCTCGACTTCCGCTGGTCTGATCTCCTCCCGCTCCCTCTCCTCCGCCCTTGCTGCCGCCCTAGTCGCCCTTCGTCTCGTCTCCGCCGGCGGCTGTGCCGGTGCTGCCGCCGCCGCCGCCTCTGCAACCCCCGCTGCCGCTGCCGGAGTTCTCTGCGCCTCTCGGGCCCTCCGCGCTGCGCTACGCAGCACAGGCATCGTCAGCCATGGAGCCTCATGCCCCCGCCTCCTCCACCTCCTCAGATTCCGCAGCCGCCGACAGAGCCGCCGATCTCGGGGAAGGAGGAGGAGGAGGAGGAGGAGACAACCGGCGCGGCGGCGGGCACCGCGGCCGGGACGCTAGGGTTGGGGTCAGATGTGATGTGACGGGGTGGATTGGGGAACGGGGAGGGAGCAGGCGGTGGTGCTGATGTAACACCGGCTGGACGCTGCGGGAGGGAGTTCGTTACGAGAAAGGAAAGGACTGCCACCGTTGTGCGTGTTTTTTGTGTGTGTTTGTGTAGCTTCGCCTCTGGCTGCAGTCCGCCAGAAGCACACACACGCCGCGAGAAGCGACGGCGTGAATGCGCGATGGCCTGGCATTTGCTCCGGGGACGCGACAGGCTACACCGAACTAGTGGATTGTGGCCTTCTTGGGCTGCTCAACTGAAAAGCTGGCTTGAAGTCCTAGATAGTTGTATAAGCTCATAAGCCAAACAAATTTTGTGAAGTAACCAGCCAATTTGTTTGACTGTTAGCATCAGCCGAACAAGGATCAGGAGTGGTAATTTGACAACGAGAACTATAAGATACCAAACGAACGCTAGTAGATTCATGGCCAAGAACATGGCAAAGAACATGACCACATCTAGTTAGTATTTTAATCGATAATCAATTGATAGCTTTCTTCATTGCTACTTGATCATTCGTCATCGCTAGTAACGGTTGAAGGTTACTACAAAAGTAGTTCAACATTGCTAGTAATAGCTTGAAGATTCATACTATAGCCCTCGTTATCGTCGGTAGTAACGGTTGAAGGTTGCTACTATAGTCGTTCGTCATTGCTTGTAATGGCTAAATGTTTGCTATTACTTTAAAATAAGTGTCATAGGAGGTGATTGATTTATAGTATATGTATACAACATTATATGTCCATCATAATGGATGATATATTCTACTTAGCAATCTCAATGTTAGTAATGGCTAATTGAATGATAACGTATATTTTTCTTCATATACATGCATGCATAACATAAAAATGTAGGAAATTAAATTAAATTTTAACTAGTTGTACCACAATCCAAAAAATATAAAGTTTAGAAAACTAATATCCATGTGCCTCCAGGTAAAGATATTCTTGTGCCTAAATTATCAATCATACTATATTCAAATTTTTCATTCTTAAAACATTTTTTCGTCTTGCACACTCCGACGTGTATACATAAACTAGCATATTGCGAAACTAAATAAAACACAAGTGCCCATTTGAAGGTTGTATTTGGAAAAATGTTCGCAAGTTATTTGGGGTAGACTCTGATGTACGTGCAGCGTTTCCCGACGCTTTCTCAAATTTTCTACCTAGCGCTCGTTTCCACGAGCGAGTCGGGGTCTGGGAGTTCCGAAATTTCGAAGTACTGACACGAGTCGCCAGCGTCTACGGCGCGGTCGCGGCGAATTGTTTCCGCGGCCCCGGCCCTCATTCCTTCGTTATTCCCCCACTTCTTCCGCGCCGTTGGCCGAACATTTGCCGCCACCGCAAGCGCAAGGGTTGGTTTGGGTTCCCGGGCTCCCGCATTTCGGAGCACGAAATGGGAAATACACCGAGGACAGGCTACACCGAACACTTCGTTGGATGACGGGCCGACGGCCATCTTCGTCTAGTTAGGCATGTACCAGTGAGAGCCTATTTTGGTCTCTTAGATACATGTATCGAAACAAAGAGACATAAAACAACTCTAGTCATACAAAGGAGAGACTCTATATGCTGTCTTTTAATAAATACATAGTATTAATGATTGTATGACATAAGTCGTCTCTTCACTTGTACAACGGTGTTCGAGTTGTCTCTTACATCGGAACACATGATAGAGACCGTCTCTTCGTCAAGAGCCCACCCAGCTGTCTCTTCAAGGGTTAGAGGGGTTATTTGTAAAAATACACTGCCACATCAGCTCAAGAGCCCACTCATTTATTACCTTTGTACATGTCCTTAGACCAATCTCACCGAGAGTTTCATTAGCATTAAATAAGATGTCACATAAGGCCGGTCTCGGTGGGAGTTTCATGAACAATAAATAGAATGTCATGTAGTCATTTTTGATGATGTGACGAGTATATTAATAAGGAGAGAGGTGAAATGAGTTTCATAAGGATGAAACTCTGCATAGACAGATTACCTAAACGACTTATGTCTTGCATGCCACCTAGAAAACAACAATAGATGAAACTATGCATTGAGATAGGGGTGTTTCATCCTAATTTCAAACATTTTTATATGATGTGTCACTCTAGTTAATTGTGTCCATAAAACTTTCATTGAGATTGACCTAAGTAAAAGAGGTGATGTGGCATAGCAATTAATATGAAATTGGGCAAATGAATTTCATAGGGATAAAACTCATTTGACACTGTTTCATAGGTATGAAACTGCATTGAAACTCCCATTGAGAGCATAGAGTTTCATCCCAACACGTTTTGACCAATTTCAATGCAACAAATAGTTATTAAATTAATGCTATATAAGTTGCCTATGAAACCGGATGAAACTATACATTGAGAGAGACCGTTTCATACATCAAACTAAATCTTTAAATCTGATGTGACACTCTTAAAAACAGTGAGATGAAACTTTGCATTAAGACTGGCCTTATCGTCCGACTTCTGACGACTTCACCCATCCCACCCTAAGCTGTCACTAGCTAAGCCGCACTGTTGCCTTCCAGTGCCAGGCATCGTTTCGTCGCATGAGACACGAGTATGACCCCTGGTTACCAACCGCGTGGCCAACGCCCTCCTAACGCTGCGTCCAAAGAACCGATCAAATACCGAACTACTGCACGTCTGCGCACCAACTGGGCACTTGGAAAAGGGCGCGGCACAAATTGTTGCCAAAGACTTCTTCCGCATTTGGAATGACAATTTGCTACAGATTTTGGCGCCACCAGACTTATTGTGGAATCTGATAATGTGACGGTGGTCAATACGATGAAAACAACAGCAATGGCGAGTATTCGACATGATGTCCAAGAGCTACAGGAGTTTAACTTTTTTTAATCATTTTGCTATGTGTAAATCGGGAGGGAAATGAGACAGCTCATCTTTGCGCAAATTTATTAGTCCGATCGATAATGATTGTAACTGGGAGGGTTACACTTCATATTTCTGAACGGGCGCCTTTACTGGTGATTGTAATTCTGCCATTGATCTAATATAAGCTCTTGGGTTGGGACTTGCCCTAAAAAAGGAATTCTTCCTCATAACCAAAAAAAAAAACTTGGACTTGTTTGTTTCGTCCAGATCTTGTATTGCTCAAATCCCCACAACATTTTGCCGGAAAGTACTAAGAGTTAGCTCAAGACTCACAAGTGAGCTGTATGATATATATTGGGTCAAGGAGTGCATACAAGCTGGTACATGCTCTTTTCGATTACCAATATGAGGTATGAAAGAATGGATTATAATATAGCCCATGGCCAAACAAAGAACACCACTTTACATAATCAGGACAAAAGAAGAAAACGTGAGGTTAACACTGAGTGAGGATCTAGAAAGAGCCTATGGCAACTTCGCGTTAGCCAGGTCCCCCATAGCTGACGGCACCATTTCTCTTGACGCGAAGTCCTGTCACATTCAAACACAATGGTAACCAGAAATTGCTTAGAGGTTGCACGTGCAAGGACCGAACCCAAAAGATCATAAATAGAAAAAAAGAAATTAATATATGGTTGGCTACCTGAAGACGGTGCAGCAAGTGCATCAAGAACAAATGCACAAACACCTGGTAAAGGTGCAGTAAATTTAGTCAGAACTCAGACAACCTTAATATGGTTTAAGAAAAGTCAAGAGCAGGATATAACAATAGTGCTGTTCTTGCCAGATAGAATAGCAGGCTGACTCGAGCGACAGGATGCCTCCACAGAAACCTAGTTGCACGGACAGCTCCAGTATCTAGAAGCTTCGCAGCCTTTTGTAACTGGAAAATGGAAAGAAGCATCCGAAACAGGGTAAATTTTGGCATGCTTTTTTTACTTTAACAGGATGTAGATATTCAGAATTCCACAGGTAATATGTACCTGCTGATTTGCTGTTGCCATGTGTCGATGATGAAGAGGAAGAGGCCTGCAGTATGTACAGTTATTATTTGCCTAAAGATGCACGCACTTCTGTTCATATCATTATCTTCTTCCCAGTGTGCCCACAAACTGAGAACATAAAAAACGTTTTAACTGTATGTGTAAAAAAAGGATACAGTTAACATACTCTAATGCCTTGATATCAGTATCTTCTTCCCATGAAGAAGCTGATCTGCTGCGAAGTTCTACTCCTTTCTGCTTCAATCTAGCCAATGGAAGGCATTTATGGCAAATATCACAAAATAAGAATGACTGCAGGAAATTTATTACAGGTAACAAACAGAAACAAAACGGAAGAAACATTAGGAACCTGCACTTCATGAAACTGTCTCAATGATTTCTCCAGTTGGAACTCTAGTGCAGCCTTTTCACTAGCCATGGATTCTAACTGTGTTTGCTTGTGGTACTGGAAGAAGGATGCAAACAGAATCAGGTCAGTTCTTGTTTATTGAATGTCAAGGATAAAAAAGAACTTGGTAGGTTTGTTGCATACCAACAAATCAGTTAGTTCACGATATCTCTTCTCCAGCTCAACATGCTCCTGAGAACAAGAAACATTTACATAAGTTAATATACTATGTTTTATTAGCCTGATTAAAGATTAAATCAACTCAATTCACACAACTCGGACAGCATTCAGGAAAGTAACATCAATAAATTGATTTCTTCTTAATATAATGAAGCGCGGCTCTCCTGCGTTTTTGAGAAAAAATATATCAATGGCCAGAAATATCAACAAATATTTTACCTGTCTAGAATAATGCTCTGCGTCCCTTTTCATTCCTGCCATTTCAACTCTCATCTTCTGTAACTCAGCCTGCATCATGGAAAATAAAGATATAGTGGTTACAACAATTTTGCATATAATTGAAGTGTCGTAAATAACTCCATAGCAATTGAAATATTTCGATCATTACAAATCTGATCAATGTGACAAAAAACTATGTTGTTAATAAAAACATGGTGTCATTAACCACAACTTCAATAAATAAATAAACTAAACTAAATGAATCTTTAGTTAATTATTAAGTTATTATTACCTCCAATGATGAAATCTTTGTTTCTGCCTCTCTCTGGCTCTGGCGTGCACGCTCAACTTCTTCCTGCCAAGCCTGAATCTGCTTTTCACCATAGTAAGAAATGTAAGAAACACCAAGATATGATCATGACACTATTTTACATGCTAATTTCTTCTATTAGTTCTAAATAAAAATAAAGAATTAAAGCAATGTTAGTTCCAAATAAATGATTTGTGCAGAAGGAGCACTACACATTCACGAAGCATACCAAAAGGCTTAACTAAAAATAAAGCCCAGGAAGTAAATACTGTAAGATGCTTGTCTTTTCACCTGAAGAACTTGATTAGCTTCTTCGGAAGGCTTCTTCTGTGCACGGCGATTACGAGCTTCCATTTCCTGAAGTTCTTGTTGCAGTGATCCACATTCAACCTATGATAACCATAACATTCATAGTAAGTAGGAGAAACAAAACATCGCATATACAAGACAAGAGGCAGAAACGAATTTACCTCAAGGACAGCCACCTTGTGCTCCAGTTCCATTGCTCTAGATGAGCTTTGATCAGCAGCTCTCTAGATGGCAACAGAATAGTTAATCAATCATATTATGAACAGGGTTAGCAGTATTAAAGGTGAAACTTCACACTACATCAACTCAAAATGAATAGGGTTAAACGTAGTTATGAAATATATCAATTCAAGAATTGAAGTCACACCACATTTACTCCTAACTGTTCCTACAGAACTCGTGCTGATTTTTGTTTCGAGGACAGACTTCCGAAATCTAATAAGAATATTATGTTTCCACCATTCAGATAGAAGTTCAAGAACCTCAAATGATTTTTTTTCATATGTAGTTTCCGATAAGAAAATAAAACAGTCCTCAACAGGACAGTACCAGAATTTTGTTTCAGAAGAGTAATAACCATAATTAGGGATTCAAAAATGATTTTCCTCAAATCTAGAATGTAATAGTTGCTGAAGACTGCAGCAGATGGCCTTTGATTGTTTCATCATCCATGACATGATACAGCAGGATAATAAAACCAACAGATGCTTAATGACAAGCTGTCACAGATAAATCATGATGACAGTTATACCTTGCAAAATTACCTGGATTCTAGCAAGAGCATTTGATGCCTCAACAGCCCGATGTTCTAATTCGACTTCTCTCTCAACAGCTGCCTGTGTGGCAACAAAAGGCAATAAAATTAGAACAGAAGAAATTATGTTAAAGAAATGAATAGTGACACATTACCATCTTTGTGGCATTATGTGCAATACGCTCCTCTTCAGCCCTACGCTCTGCAGTAGCTAGTTCCTCTCTCAAGGCCTAAATGAAACAGCGTTATTGGAGGTTATATGTCTGCAACAGCACATCCACCACAAACCATTTGATTACTAACCTGGATGACTCTTGTTTCAGTAAGTTCGCGATTCCTCTTGAGGCCATCCATATCTTCCTGGTTCAGCAGACAATAGGATCAAATATTTAGTGATCGATCTTTTTAAGGACGATTATTTGTTGATTTAATTATATTCATTTTTTTGTGAGGCTTACAAAATAAAATAGATGTTCATGGCTAATTTATACAGTCATATTTCTTGAATCATATTTAAAAGAAAAGATAATAGAATCATGAAGAAACAAACTTGCACAATTGCAGTGAATCAGTCAAAGGCTTCCAGTGATATGCAACAAAATCAATATATAAATAAGATTCAAGAAACAGTAGATCATTTCTGGTTAATAGCTGCGTTTGCAGCCCCCAGAAAACTATAGCATTTAAGCATATATCATCTAGAGAGTTAAGATGGTGACATAATGGATGTTAACAATGCACCAAACACAAATTAATCACCAAGGCATTAACATGAACGTGTAGTAAAAATAAAATGTAAAGCATACACTTCTGCAGAATTCCATCAGTAGATCAAGACAACGATAATGTATACCAACCAATAAAAATAGATAACAGAAAGTATTTCCAAAGCATATACCAAAGATGATAGGATAATAAGCACTTTCCTTAGCTAATATGCTTATGGAAGAGACAGCTAAAAAGAGCGATATAAGATCATACCTGTAAAGATGCTAGCTTTTCTTCTGAAGCAGTTGCTTTCCTCTTCCAAGAGTCCAATGACTTAACTAGAGATTCAATCTCAGCATTTTTAGCATTCAGAGCATCAAGCATATTGGATTCTGCTCGTGAACCTTCTACTCTGGACATCGATAATTCTTTCTCTAGTTGCTTTAAATGAGCTTCATACGAGCTAGATTTCTCTCTCTGGTATTTTATAGCATCAGTACATGTTAAGAAAAGTACATGTATTGGGTGGAGATAAATACAAAATGCAATCAGAATATTAAGCGTAAAGTAGTTTGACCTCTTGAACGAGTAGTTCTTCTAGCTGCGCATTTTCAGATTTATATTCTTGGAGGCGGGATGAGAGTCCAGCACAAACCTTAGAAATGTAAAGAGCAGATCTCAGCACAAGGACATGGCCAAAACACATCAGGTAGCACGAATACCAAACTTAGCTTCTTCTTACCCGAGCTAATCTAGCTTCTTTTGATTGACCAGTTTTGACAGCACTTTTTAACAATCCCTGAGCCTGTCAAGATCAAGAAAGAAAGTTATATAGTGGGAACAGGGAAGTAATCCAGATAATGTGCACACACCAGTTAGAGCAATTTTGATCGCTCTGACTCTAATTTTGCTAATGTACCTCCTCAAGTTGGTCTTGTTCTTTCACAGAAACTAAATCAGATTTCTCTCCGTGTTGGTTTTCTGTGCTTTCTGATGAATCTGTAGTACTCTCTTTCTTAGATTCTTGTGGTTTGGCAGTATCCCCAACATTAGTTACACTAGGTATTTCAGATGCATTTCTATCCTTGGTATCAGAGGTAACAGAGTCTTTTTCCTCCAAATTAACTACCGGAGCAATCTCAGCCATCTGATTACTGCTGCTCGGCTCACTTTTCTCATCTGAAATAGTAGAAGAGCTTTCAACAGAAATCTCTGAATTTCCGGTGCGTTCAACGCCATTCAAGCCGGGAGTTGAATCCTCAATTTTTTTCTCTG
Organism: Chloris gayana; assembly: GCA_031894775.1. Lineage (NCBI taxonomy): Eukaryota > Viridiplantae > Streptophyta > Magnoliopsida > Poales > Poaceae > Chloris > Chloris gayana. The sequence continues at coordinate 100,194 of JAUNZO010002762.1, forward strand.
TTTGTTGAACTTGAACTGTAGTATCGACAACAGCCACATCTTGATCCGTCTTAGGATTGGCTGTACTGTTATCTCTTTTCTCTGATGTACTCTCGATATTTACTTCCTTGACATCAGTTGAGGTAACTTCGGGTTCACTAGCACTAGCATCGACACTTGATGAGTCTGAAGGTAGCGAAGGCCTGATCTTTTCAATTTTCATCCGTTCCCGTGGCGGTTGCCTACTCCTCCTTTCCTTCTGAGCAGCTGCCCTGTTACCGCCATCTGCAGCAGCGAGCTTCAATGGACCCTGCAATGTAAATTTAGTAAACACCAACAACGGCTGTATGCAAGAAACAAAGCATGCTAAAAAGACTATAGACTAGAAACCTTTTCCCTAGGCTTTCCCTTCTTCACTGGCGCTTCTTGGCTATTTGATCCTTCACCCAAAAAAGAAAAACATCAGAAAAAAAATGATGAGCCCATTGACGGAACCAATAAATGTGCACTGGACAGCCAAGGAGCAATATTACCTGAAGGTTGAGAGGTAGACTGCTCATCGGACAACTCGGTAGCCACGATCTTGGCCCTCCGGTCAACAACTTCGAGCAAGTCTGTCACGCAACGAAAATAAAGCTTTCAAATTACCGCATTAACAAAGACCTCGCAGTGTTAATGAGCAGGCAATGAGACAGCTGGGTTTGGGCTGCGTGCAATAGGGAGCACCAGAATGATCAAACAGGGAACAGGGCCAACGCTAGATGTAAGATGTGGCAATCTTGGCACCACGGAGCAATAGGCTCTAAGGGGACATCGAGGTGATAGTTAAGGGAGAGGGGAGGACAGCGGCGGAACTTCGTCGAGGAGAGGGGTGGATCTGGGCAGCGCAGCGGACTGGGAAAACGAAGCAGAAGATTGAGAGAGAAAGGTCGAGGGATGCGTACCTTCGGCGACCTTGAGCCAGGAAGCCATGGCGAGAGGGAGCTGTTGGACCACCGGTGGCTGAGAGGAAGGTGGCGCAGTGTGACGGCGAGCCGGACGAATTGGCTGATGAGATCTCCGGCGCGGCAGCGGGGTTCTAGTGTCGCAATGTTTGGTAGCGTGGCGGGGGATCGAATCGGACTGACCAACCAGTTTCTGGTAAGAGTTTATCTACTGGATGTGTAGCAATCTAATGGTCATGCCACCAGAAAAGCCCGTCTAGCTCAGTCGGTAGAGCGCAAGGCTCTTAACCTTGTGGTCGTGGGTTCGAGCCCCACGGTGGGCGATGCTATTTTTATGATCTCATATTTAGGCACATGTAGTCTAGGACAAAAATTAAAAACACTAATATACCTCCTTTACGGAAAATGATTTTTTGTTGTTGTTACCATGTTCTTTTGTGATGACGTATTTTGATTATGAATATACAACAACAAAAAGGAGTTATTTTGGTATATTTTACTTTTCTTCCTTTTTGGCATCCCTTCTTCATAAGTAATGTTTAGGCACATGTAGTCTAGGACAAAAATTAACAACACTAATATACCTCCTTTACGGCAAATGATTTTTTTTTGTTATTAACATGTTCTTTTGTGATGACGTATTTTGATTATGAATATATACAACAACAAAAAGGAGACATTGGCTATTCGTAAAGAAAAATAACAATAGCCTTTGGACTTCCATTGTAGGGGTACTTCTGAACGGAGGCCCGACATGAAATCGGCCTAATTTTAGTCACATGGTCTTGGTATTTAGGCCTAAACCTAAGGCGTGATGGGCTTACATTATCAGCACTTCCTCCAGGTCCTGATACAAGGATAACAAGCGTATCAAGGGCTTAAGGCCTATAATAAAGGCTAACGTGCGTTAAATTGGACCATAGGCTAAATAGTAGCCATGAAGGTCAAAGCTCGAATATAGATAGGGCTTCTTATATGTATCGCGCGCTATGTGGAGCTTCCACGTAGCACATTTTAAGATTCGTGCTCAACAGATTGTCATCCATCTCATTTTTCGTCGTCGCTTTCTCTCCCAACTCCGGCGATCGAGCGTCGCCGTTGCAGCCTTCTCAGCCGCAAGCCAGCCAGCCGTCTTCCTTCCCCATCCAAGCGTCCGAACGTCTTCCCGGCACGTGTGTGTGCTCTCTGCTGCGTCACTTGGGGGTTGTCTTCTCCGAGCTTTATCTTCCTGTCTTGTTGCAACTACGATGTATACAACAATGCAATTTAATTTTCGTAACAATTGGATTTAATCGATGGAACAATTGATTTTGTTCTGTGGAACAATGGAGCGATGTCTTTGGAACAACGAAGTGTTGCGATCGGAACAATGGGTATGACCTGTGGAACAATGGAGCAATGGAGGAATCAATGTCAAATCTCGTTGGCGAGCGTGGATTCGATGGTAGGAGGCACGGGTGACGATGGAGGAGGACGGAGAAGGGACGAGAGCACCAACAGTTTAGCGCGGAATGGGCAGGCCTCGCAGATCTCGGCGGCAAGAGTGACGAACGGAGACGAGAAGGGGATCTGCGGGAGGTTGACGATGATCCCGCGTCTTGTGGGACGATTTTGGGCTAACGGATGATGGGCCATGGGTCGCGCTATGCTTGAAGCTACCAATAGCGCGACCTAGCTATAGGAGGTCCCATATAGATGCACACCGATTAGTTGGGACATGTGTGGCTATTGACATCATTGGACAGTGTTGGTGTTTGTAATCGAGTGAAGTGTATGATCGGTTCTTAAATTTGTTTGGTTGTGTCACTCAGATCCTTGTATCTCTCAAACTTGCATCTGTAACTCCTTAAACTTTATTTTAAATGTCATTTAAAACCCTATACTATTAAAATGCAAAACTAGCTCCCTAAACTTGACTTTGAGTGTCATATAAGTACTGAAATATATTGTTATAACAATGGATTAACTGAAATACAGTTGTTATGAGAATGGATTAGCCAATCAGATGAATGTTGCCCAGAACACACTTATTGCTATATATTTTAACCACTAAGAAATGTATCTTTTATTTCCTTTAACCATATATCTTTGTAATTTGTCCTTGATCAATTAAGAATCTATTATCGAGAAAGAAAAGGTAATCTATACACACACACATTTGAGCTGAAATTTGCATTTGGTCTACTGAAGCAAGTATGGGATTTTGACACTCGAAGTCAAGTTTAAGGAGAGTTAGATTTTCATTTTTGAGATTGTAGGAATCTAAAGAGCAATTGAAGCTAAGTTTAGGGAGTGAAAATTGTAATTTAAGAGTATGAAGATCTAGATGGCACGGTCAAACAAATTTAAGGATCAGACCATGTACTTTACTCTTTGTAATTCATACCCTTCAGTGGATTAATAAAGGGTGATGAGTTGTCTTAAGAAAAATCATTTCAAAGCTACTGAAGCAAGCACGAAGCGCGTAGTACCTGTCATTCCACGGTACGTCGCACGGCATGTCGCGATGTCCCAAGTGAAGCAAAGCACGAACCCTGTCGCGTGTAATTTGAAGTAAGACGACGGAAGCGTGTGGCGACGGGAAGGGCCGTCAAACGCTTGGAATCGTGGAAGAACATGGTCTTCCCTCCCCTTGTCCTCTTGCGGACTCGCGTTGTCTCGCGTTTCCGCCCTGTTGCAAGAAACTGGAGAAGAGCTTTTAGCTTTTCTGCTGCAAAGCGAAAGCGGGAGCAGCAGTCCCTCCTCTGCTCTGCCAAGCGCGCAGACCCGGATAGATTGTGTCGACGGAAAGGAACGCCGGAGAGAGCTCTCCTCTCGCTGCAGAATGCCAGAACGCTCGTACTACTGATTACAGACACGCTGCTCGCTGAAGTTCTTTGTTTTTTTAAAAAAAACTTCTGACGAGCTCGTGCTATATAGTCCGAAGCTCATCGCGTCATGGCAGCAAAGCAAGTCATGCTAATTTGTAACTGTAACACCTCTAGTCACTGCCGTAGACGGCGATGTATGCTCACGAGACATAATTTCAGAATTGGATTTTTCGATTCCTGCTTACCGTCCGGATGAACACGTCGTACCGCCGGTACACGGCCCTTCTGCTTAATGCATCGTACGGTGTAGCGAACAAAAACACCGGAGAAAATATCTCCGGGCCGCATCAAGCAGGTAGGCCGGCCGGCACGGCACCAGCGCCGGACGTACTCGAAGAAGGACAGGGCAGCGGCAGGTGGCGACGCCGTAGCCCGTGGGGCTCTTTTCTCTCCTCTCCCGCTGCCGGGTAGCGAGTGGCATGGCCGGGCATCTGCACGCGACGCCTGCCTGCCCGCACCGCCGCGGCCCCACGTACGCCCGGGGAAAAGCCGCCCTAGGCGGGGGCGCGGTGCGGTGTTGCGGGTGGCTACCGGTCTCACGCCAGCGCACGTGCCTGCACGTGCCCCCGGCGACGTGACCCGCACTGCTGGTTCCTCCGGCAGGCCGCCCGGGCGTCGCGAGGCAAAGGCAAGGTTTGGCACCCGCGCGCGCGCGCGCACGTTACCCCTGATCCGGAGAACAAAAGCACGGGCGGGCGGGCTCGATCGATAGGCTCCACGGGCGCGCGCGCACGGGCGCATGTGAGCGGCACCACGCCCCCAGCGATCCATCACTGCCCTCCGCCGCGCCATGCCACGCCCGCCCGGCTTAATAAACTGGCAACAAATCTAGGCAGCACGTACCTGGTCCTCTCCTCAACCACCGATCACCATCGATTCCCTCCGTTTTTTCTTCCTTCAAAAGGTTGCACACTAGTAATAATATTCGGCACCTCGATCTGGCTGATCGTGTAGGAGCAGTAGCCGTAGACCGGAGGGAGGCATTGACCAACTACCAGTACGTGCGCGCAGCTAGCTAGGTAGCAGATCGATGGCGAGGTGCGTGCGCGCGGCCCGGCCGACGAGCCGGCAACAAGCAGCAGGGCTTTGACGCGGCTACACTCGTCTCGGTATCCCAGCTCGCACTACCCGTGGACCTTCCCGACGGAACACGATGCGTGCGGTGCTCGCTGAATTACTGTCCGTGCAATGCAACAGCGAGGACTAATTCCCAAGCGGCATGGACCCTCAGCCGGCGACCGCCACCACGATCGAGTTCAGGCGGCCGAGGCATGTGTTACAGTGAAATGTCAAGAGCATATTCGCCATCAGTACACAGTGGCAGTAATTCTTTTTGGTAGGGTCGTCGCCGTGCAACCAAATTGATCGACAGGCTCGAGCCACCAGTAACAAAACATAGTATACCGCCGCACCCGACGGCGTAGTAGTATATCGATTCGTTCCATCTGGATCGCCAACGGCGCCCTCTGTGCGTGTCTGGGATCACGAGGACGCCCGGGCCGATGCAATATTGTACCGCGCGCAACCGCTCCTTCTCGTCAGAATTCGCAGAGCTCGTCGTCGAATTGAAGCAGCTGGTACAGTAAGAGTATTCTACAGCGCGTCGGCCTGTCTTTCTCTCTCTCCTCTATCTCTCGGGTTTCTCTATTGCCACAGCCCATGTGAGCGCCCTCCGTCGCCGGGCGCCCTGCTGCCTGCCCCCGATCGACGCCGGTTTTTTATACTCCTCCACTTGTCTCCTGGTAGTGAGCGCCCCACATGCGCTCACAGTGCCCGCAACAAGCTACGTTACCTACCTACTAGCTGCTTAACGTGCTTAGGTTAAACATAACCTAATGTTTACCAAATTACTACGACTGCTACACTTCTACTACTAGTCTAAGTAGTAGATGGTCCTACGCCATACTACTAGTCTTTTGTTGCATGTTTACATCTGCGTCGTAGCTGGGGTAGCCGTAACATGCAAGCCAAATGACCTGAGATAATTAACTTGGGCATTCACAGCGCCGGAAGAGGTTAATTGTCAGTTTCCGGGGAGTGACCTGTCAGCACTGCTCCGTGCCCACTCTGACGTTCAGCTGCAGTGTCGTACGTCAAGGTGAAATGGAAGCTTTCGCCTCTTTCTGTTGCAGAGCTGGGGCAGGCAGGGCGATGATGAGCCCGACTACAGCGGCGGCAGCAGCAAAAGCTAGACGGACGGCGCAGTTTTACAGCGAGGAAGGGATCATTCCTGCTGGGTCCAGCCACACCCATCGGTCGACCCACCATTGGTTAAGGAGGCATCTTTTTCACGCAAGATTCTAATGATCACGTGCGCGAGGCCGGCCCGGGGTTTGGCACGCTCGCCTCCTGCATGCGCTGCCTTGTTCGGTTGCGCACACAACATCTGTGGGCTCCTTCACCGGCTACATTGCATGCAATGGCTGCTGGGCATGCTCATCCTATGCATGCTCACAGTTACGGCAGGAGAGACGGCAACAGTGAATGAAGCCAAAATGCTCGGTTTTGATTTTTCATGTTCTGGTGGCAGAATAGAGAACAAACTGAATGCTAGTCCTGAATTACAAAATGCTAATAGGGAAGAAAAGAAGCTAGAGAAACTGCCTGAAAAAGGGTTCTAATTAAGGGGTTAGAACGAGCGAACTTAAAGCTGGAAAAGGGGAAAATCATAAACAAAAATGACACGAAAAATCCCGAGAGATGAACAAAAAGCACACGGACGAGCTACTGGGCGAAGAAGGGAAGGGAAAATAAGTCCTAATTAGAAACTCGATCCCATATTGTTTCCGGTTCCTGGGTTTTAGCTAGCTGGATTAATTATTACTGGCCTGCTAATTGATCAATTCTCTAGCACAGGAAATTAAACTCATCTAGATGAGCTGCCGGTAGTCTGGCCCTAGGTGGTGGTGGACCAGGAAGTCGTCGCCCGCCATGATGGGCGGCGCGGCCGGCCCGTCGAACAGCAGCGGGGGCGCCTGCATGTGCATCATCCCGCCGCCGATCACCTGCTGCTGCTGCTGGTGGTGGTGATGGTGCTGCGGCGGCGCGGCCAGCGCGGGGTGCTGCATCGTCTCCTTCTGGCGGCGCAGCTCAAGCACCTTGCGGTGGGAGTTGGAGTGCTTGGACATGACGAAGGTGGGGCTCGCCGCGGGCCGGTACTCCGGCACCAGGCGGCCCGACTTGTACCGCACCCCGCACGCGTTGCACAGCGTCTTGGGCCCCATGGGCCCCGTCCTCCACTGCGGCGTCTTGTCAGTCTCGCAGTGCAGGCACCGCCGCCCCTCTGCCGAGGCCGCGGAGGTCTGCGCGACCAGCGCGTTAGAGGGCGGCGGCTGAGGCGAGTCCTTCTTCTTGGAGGACGGCTTGGAGGGCTTCTTAGGTGGGAACGCGTGCGCCGACACGCCGGACTCCGCCGGCGAGATGGCCATGGACGCCGGCGACGGCGGCGATGCCGGGGTGGGCGGGAGGACGAGCAGGCGCGACGACCAGTTGCCCGGCGCGGCTCGGGACCGCTTGCTGCGGGCCTTGGCCGGGACAGGCGCCTCCGGGAGGAACACACCGGGCTGCGGCGTCGCTGAGACCGCCGGAGCCGGCGGCGCTTTCGGCGCCGTCGAGGAGAAGCCGGCGCCGGCATGGATGCCATTGATGAGCTGCAGCTTCTGCAGGTCCTCGGTGGCGAAGGCGTCGTCGCCCTCGCCCATGTAGTTGGACAGCCATTCCAGCTCCGCCAGTTGGTCGTACTGCGCAAAAATTCAGTGCACGTTAAGCCACTGCTGGTTCTGCGTGTACAGAATCAAAGCTGCGTAATTGAGGGAAAATTGTGCCAGCCAAAATCTGCGGAATTCTCCTAGCTGTTTGTGGAAGTGTCCAACGCGCTGTGTTGAAAAGGTTCTATTTTTAGCGTTGTTGCTATTTTTGCCTACCGTTCCGGCGGGGGAGGAACCTGTCCTTGTAGTCTATCTAGAGTTGAGAATTCTGGAGGACCATTTTCAGTGCTTATTGATGGGAATTAAAACGCAATTTTCGTAACTGCGCTCCTGCGCAAAACCACAGAGACGTTCTCGTTTTCCCCTTCATTTTTCCAATTCGTTATTGAAAAAAATGGATAATCACAAGAAAAAAACGAACGGGCAAAATTCGCCGAGAGAAATATCAACGCGAATTAACACAAGTCTCAGGGCGGGTCCAAGGACGTTACCGGCTCGCACAGCTCGCCGGAGAAGTCGCCGTCGGCTAGCCCGGAGAAGGAGTTGCTGCAGCTATCCAGCGCCGTGATGGTAGACGAGTCGGCCGAAAGGTTCCCGAGGCCGCCGCGGGCCTCCTCCTTGACGACGACGCCTCCTCCTCCTCGGCGGCGGCGGCGTCGACGATGACCGGCGCGTCGCCGTCACCCTCCTCCTCGTCGTCGTACGGCAGCACGAGGAGGTCGTCGACGGCGAAGTGGTCCCCGCAGCCGGTGGGCTTCCTCTCGCGGCCGGCGCCGCCGTAGTACCCGAACTCGGCCGCTGCAGCCTCCATGGTGTCTCTGGCCGCCTGCCTCTGCCGCCCCGCGTGGCTGCGTTACTCGGCTGTGTTTTGTTCGTTTGCGCCCGGGGTGTGGGTCGGTTTTGGACGTGTGGGCGAGGAGAGGGAGACTGAAACGGAAATAACGCAGAGAGAGAGAGAGAGAGAGAGAGAGAGAGAGTAGGGTTTAATTGGCGTGGAGGTGGAGCGCGGAGGGACGAGAGAGAAGTGGAGGGGGAGGGTCAGCTGAAGCGAACGATTCTTAAGGAGTAAATAAAGCGAGGGCCACTGAGCCAACCACACCGTCATTCCTCTCGGCCCTCCACGACGCCAACTGCCTGAACCAAAATTTGAACTTGAAAAGCCTAGGGCCAAAGGAATATCCCCGGGAGCTTGAATTTTTCAAAACCGATTGGTGGTTGTGTTCGTCGTTTGAATTCACACCTGCGCGTGCATTGCCTATCCGAGAGTTAATTTGGACGCGTTTCTTATGCTTCTTCTGTGCGCGGTTGCTCAACTTCAAATCAAATACGTCCAGTTAATAATAACGTGAAATAGGTTTCTTAATTGCCTACGAAACTGTGTTACGTCTCAATCGCACAGATTTCAAGCCCGTATTACGTGACACCGTAGTTACGTCCGATTCAGCGTAACAGCACCGCCAACTTGATCTTTATACGTTGCAAAAGGAACAATAACCCCTGCAACGCAGCGGTGCATGAGATGGAACAGTAGATTCCTGCTGCCCCTTACGTCTGCGTGAGAACAAGACGCGTCTGACGAGGCAGGTGGATTTTGTGAGGCGCGGTCACGTGGAAGCCGGTGAAATTCAGGGCCAGCTGCTGATGGGGATCACCGTTCGTCCTTGTTCCAGTCTAGCCCCCTGTTCGTTTCCTGCGCTTAAGATCTTGTCATATCAAAGAGAATCTTACTATTTATAAATATTTCGATCAATTTAATGATAAAATCCTATTGACTGATTGATGCTTAATTTTCGAGATGAATCTAATGAACTTAATTAATTTATGTTTTGCTAAAGTGATGCTACAGTAATTGTCGTCTAATCATGACTTAATCAATCTTATTAGATTCGTCTCAGTAAATTAGTCTAGGCGTCTGTAATATATTTTATAATTAAACTTTATTTAATACTCCTAAATAGTAAGATTCTTTTTGATATGACAGTTATAAAATTTAGACTCCAAGAAACAAACACACCTTTTTTTAAGAAAGAAACGAACACACCTAGGTGAAGTAAACTAGTCCCACTCCACGAGGCACGTACCCGCGCGCGCCGCACCAGGAATCCCACCCTATAGTAGTTAATTTATCCTGGCCGTTTCTTTAGGACTGACACGAAGCTTCGTTTTTTACTGTGGAGAAAGAACTTTGGTTTTACCGCCCGACACGTTCTCAATTGACCGTGACACCGCGTAAGCCAGAAGGATAGTAATAGTACATGCTGTGGATAAGGCGCGGAGATCAGTTCCCTTTAATTTGCATTGCACACCGTCGCCGTCACAGCCTCACAGGTACAGAACTAAACAGTAAAACAGTGCACCTTGCGTGCCCGGCATTTGTGCAACGGGAGACATTGGCTTTCGACCCACACGTGGGCATGTGCACCGCTGATATGTCGCGCGTTGCACAATCACACCGCGATCCACCGTTACGGCCCAAGAGAGAGCAATGGAACACACGAGAATGAACTTTCGGTGGTGACGTTTCCTCTGCGACGACCGCTCTCTCTGAGTCTGAATCACTAGCTCAGCTCGCACTTTCTTTCTTTTTCCGAAAGACCGTGGAACACACTTTGTTTCGTGTACCGTAGCGTCAGAGCAACAGATCGAGCAGGAGCTCTGACGACGTCACGGCGTCGCAACGAGGAAGAAGTACACGTCGACGGAACGACCATTCTGCTGGGCATCATCGTCGTGTGGCACGTTACATGCAACCATGCAGGCATGGGGCATGTTATCATGCCGGTGCTGTTACTGTCGCGGACGTGCGCGCGGGGCGAGCGAGAGGGCGACGTGGACTCGGCGGCGTACGTGCGTCGCCGTCACCGGCTCTCGACACGCGTCCGCGCCCGCGCACCACGTCACGGGGCCCCGTCGCGTGCTCCCACGTACGCACCACGTGGGGGACACCGCGGACCGACCTGCCCCGCCGTTGGATTCGCGTCGCACGGTCTCCGCCGTCGGTACGGCTCGGGTAGCGTCGCGCCGTCGAAACGGACGACGCGGAAGTGGTGTGTGTTTCACGACGACGGTGTGACGGTTGAGTTGGACCCCGGGTCACTGTGAGTCTGTGAGCTCTCTACGATCCCGATGCGGATTGACCTCGTGGAACGGGATTCTTCTGTTGATAATCATTGAGTAATAACATCAGTAATTACAGCAGTTCAGACTCCCGACAAAGGAATTCTCTACCGCCGGCTTCTCTTCGAGTCCAAGTGGGCGGATGGCGTCCCGTTCTTTACTGCTACGTGTATCCGGCGGGGAAAACAAGTGGTAGGAGTAGATAGATATTTGGTCATGACACTTGTGGAAGAAGGAGGAACAGCTGCGGTCACCTTGCACGAGCACCGAGGCACGGGATTTGCCTTCCCCAGAAATATTATGGCGGCAGCTGGGCTCTGAGCTTTCCGGCTTTTGCAATTTTGTTGCTTGCATGAAAAGGAAAGGAGGAGGAGCCTGCGCACAGGGAAAAAGGCGGGGAACGGAGAAGTAAACCACCACATGCTTGCTTGCTTGCGCCGGAGCCTCATGTAGATTGTTTTCTTTTTCTTTTTCCGCTTTCTCCCCTTCTTGTTACTTCTTTCTTTCTTCTGGGTTGCAGTTGCACCGTCTGTTTTTGGATACCAGCATGGGCCGAATATTTTATCCGAGGTCATCGGCCCAGTTCTACGAGCAGGATGAGGCGCGGGGCCCACTGTGCATGTGGGCTGCGGGGACTACGCGGTGGACTTGTGTCAGAATGTCATGCAGTGCGGGTCCAGCGGCGGCCAAACTGTTAGTGCCACGTGGCGAGATTCCGTTGCGCTTGTTCACCCGCCACAGCCTCTCTCATCCAGCTCCGGCCTCCGGCCATTCTCGCCTTCCGTGTTGCTTCATCTGCACGTGACGCATTGTGGTGCTATTGACAATGGTAGAACGGAGAAGGATTATAGTAAATTAAGCGCGTTCAAGGGAGTAGATTTTGCGAGCACGATTACTGGTGCGTGGGCTCGTCGTCTGGTCATATGATCCGGTCTTGTTGGGCATCTTAACATGTTACCACTGTACTCGATAGTTACGAGATATAGATCATGTTGATATCTATGATCTGGCCGTATATTGCTGTGATGATGATGAACTTGTCCCGGGCTTTCGGTGCGGCGGGGAAATCTTCCTGTCGGTGACCGCTAAAAGAGAAATTAGTGGTCACTCTTAGACCACTAAAAAATAAACTATAAATCTTTCCTTTTCTTATTCTTTCTTCTTTCTCCTCCCTTCCTTCCTTCCTTACCTTCACGTCCTACCACGCGGCTGCCTTGGATTTCACGTGCCTGAGCGAGCCGCGCCGCCGCCGCGCACCGCGCCTTCGCACCAGCGCCGCCACCGGAGACCGGTCGCCGCCGCGCCAGCCTCCACGCCCGAGCCCGAGCTCGCAGCTCCGCCGCGCCCCATGGCCTAGCCGTCGGAGCTCGCAGCAGCATCCGCGTGCGGCCGTCGCGCAGCCCCAGCCTCGGCTAGGCTCGCGGAGGCTGTCACCGGAGCTCCGGTTAGGGTGCAGTTGTGAAAATAATAAAAAAAATAAAATGTTGGATGAACATCTGAAAAATCTGGCTAAAATATAAAAATGTTTCATCAACATTTGAAAATGTCGGGTCAAAAAACTTAAATGTCGGTTCAACACGTCGAAATGTTGGGTCAACATCTCGGAAATGTTGGGTCAACATCGGAAAAGAAAATGTCGGGAATCGAAAAACTTAAATGTCGGTTCAACACGTCAAAATGTTGGATCAACATCGTCGAAATGTTGGGTCAACATCTAGGAAAAGCTGGGAACAAAAAAACATATCGTATCAACATTTCAAAAAATGTAGTGTCAACATTTGAAACAAGTTGGAAAAAAATAATGTTGTACCAACATCCATATAAATGTTGAATCAACATTTGAAAAAAGTTTATGACATGAAAGTGAAAACGAAAAAGAATGTTGGGTCAAAATTTTTGAAATGTCGAGACAACATTTGAAAAAAAATTGTTTGAAAAGAAAAAAATGTTAAGCGACCAAAAAAACATGTCGTCGGAACATTGAATCAAACATGTTGTCTGAATTGTTAATCTGACTTTCCCTATTTGACTATGTCTAAAACCGGAAAGCTTCCTAAAATAGAGACTACCGCTAAAAGAGAAACTAGCGGAGACCGCCAATTAGTCTTCCCCCTTTCGACGGGGACGTTTGCACTTCGTCTCGTACAGCCTGCCATTCTTTCCGTCCGAGTATAAACACTAACAAATAAGAGGCGTGGTTTAACTTTTGTTTTGCATGAAATGTTAAGGTGGTGGTAATCCATAGACTATGGCTGAAAGCAAGATGTTCATTTGAGATGAACCGTCGAAGGTAATGCTCATCTTGCTACTGTACTGTGTAGGAGCAACGTAAAATAGATTCACTGGCCTACCGTGTCCACCGGCGCATCAGGTCCATTTCACTTGTAGCCAGCAGTTGTAGTATATCGTATAGCTGTATGATGCTCTGTTTTGGTCTTTCCGTGCTGCCTTTTAAGGCTATCTTCAACCCACGCTCCATCTAGTGACCTAAACTCAAATTGGGTCAGAAAATATAAAAACACGTCTTCAACCGACACCCCATACCAGTGACCTGTTTTGAGAAATTTGAAGGTCGCCACCAATATTTGGAGCATCACCCAAACGACCAGAGCCTTCGCGAGGCCAAGAAAGGACGGCAGCCGATGTGAGCATTGTCGACGGCATCCACGATAGGCGGCGCGGGCATGAGCAGCGGTAGAGGCGATCGGCGCAACATTGACTTCTCCCCACCCCGGGCGCCTCCGTGTCTTCCCCAGCCGGCGGCGGCATCGAGCCCCCACCCCCAGCCCACGGCGGCGTGGCGGTGGCGGTGGCGGTGGCAGAGACAAAGGACAAAAGGTGGCCGACGGCAGAGTCGAACGCCAGGTAACGGCATCTGCGAGGACGACGAACCGACGTCGACCGTCTCCATAGAGATCCAGCAGCTCGACGGAGATCTTGAAGGAATCCGACGGGCAGCTCCACCGCTGGTTGAGCGTCCGATAACGACCTTCCCACCTCTTTCTGCTCCAAGCGTTGCAACTCCGTCCCCAGGCAGCAAGCGCGCGGCGGCGGCCTCCCGTCGGGCGCTGCAGCTCCATCCAAGCAGCGACAGAAGCCAATTTTCGGTTTCCGATTGGTGACAAAGAGTTTTGAGTGGTGTCCCTTCAACCTCAAGGCTACCCATTAGTGTCTTTGGGTCTTCGGTTTGGATCTTGCGGGTTGGAGACAGCCTAACGACACCATGTTAACGTGTTCAGTTCGGGGAGGACAGAGCATGCCTAATACGCAACTTTTTTTTAGAACAGTGGGGTGCTTTCTCTTGCTTGGTCCGCGGTACTAGTTGTGCGCTTCATCCATTCAGCACTTCCTTCAAACCTTCCTTTTTCATTTGTAATTTCAGTATAAATTCGTACTAAAAGTTTTTTTTCCTTGCAACAATAAAAAGAGAATAGAGAGGAGTGTGTGTTACCCTTTTCTTCATGCTTCATTGGGTTCAGAATCGCGCCCCTGGTCCAGGAGAAAATACAGTAAACAGTAAAAAATATTTGTGCAACTACACGATCGAATTGAATGTTGCAGCACTCTTTTATGTGCTGTTTATCATGCTAAGCCTTCAGTGTTCATTTTTTGCTACCGTTTTTGAGTTTTGCAGCAGTGAATTTCTAAATCTTCTGTTGGTCTCCCTTTTATCTGAAGCTTCCATGTCTGAAGCGTTTGGACAGTGTATATGCTTGTGAATTGTGATCACAATGTTCTCCTTCATAATGTCGACTGAATAATTATGCCACTCATAG
>JAUNZO010002763.1:0-57957 GCA_031894775.1 Chloris gayana
TTTTGTTCTATTTGGTACTATACAAATTAGGATCAGTTGAACTTTGGCAAGAGCTCGGATCACACCTACAACAATTGCGAACGCGCTCCTAGCGTGATGGTGCGACGCCCGGCTGGGGTAACGCTCGATCCAGGATCAATTCTCGGTAGTCACATAATGTGTCCACCTCCCTGTGTATTTTTATGATTCGGTTGGATGTCTCCTTAATACAATGTCAATAGAGATATCTTTTCCTACTGAACGATTTTTTTCACACCTACAACAATTAACGTGACCGTGAAATTTCAATTTTCAAAGTCTAATACTTTATGACCAATTTTACAATATTTCCGATGGCTGGCGTATTGCCAGGTTTCAAAATCACGAGTAATCGCTATTGGAACGTGACGGACATTTCCATCGAGGGTGTCCATGGCATGTTTCACAAAACGGCCTTCACAAAACCGGTGAACACCGGTCGGTTTTGTGAACCTTGGATGGTCCTGCTACTACGGAGATTTTTGCTATTTTGCCCACGCAACCGGTGGGTTTCGACGAAATGCCCATCTATAGTTGGACTTCGATAAAATACCCATGAAACCAATGACACATCGGGTGAAATGCCCATAAATGTATTATTGGACGAATTTGCCTCTACATCTTCTTCTTCCTCCATTTTTCCCTCCCTCCCTTGCATGGCTGCTGCCACCGCCGCCGGCGAGCCCTTCGCGTGCTCGCCTAGCTGCCGCGCACCGCCACCTCTACGGCCGCGCGGCCCCGCCGGAGCCTTCCTCGAGCAGCCCCTCCGCAGCCTTCCTCGCGCGGCCCGCCGCAACCACTCCGCAGCCCCTCTCGCAGCCTCCCTCGTCGTCCGCCCACGCCACGCCCATGGCCACCACCCCGCCGCAAGCTAGCCCCCGGTGCCCGGACAGAGCGCGGCGGCGGCTCCGCCTTGGCTTGCCGGCTGCGGCAGCTGCCCGGCCCGGGCGCGTGGGTGGCGGCGGCGATCGCCCGGACAGAGCGCGGCGGCGGCTCCGCCTTGGCATGCCGGGCTGCGATGGCGGCCCGGGCTGGGCTCGCGGGTGGCGGCGGCGGCTCCGCCTTGGCCTGCTTGCCACGGCTCTCCGGCCTGGGCGCGCAGGTAGCGGTGGCGGCGGCCCGACATGGCCGACGACGGAGGTGCGGCAGTCCTGACTGATGGAGGCTAGGAGAGAGGAAGAAAGAGGAGGCAAAGGCAATTTTATCCTGTGGGCATTTTACTGGATGAGACAGCGATTTTATGGATAAAATAACAAAATCCAATAACACTGGATATTATAACGAAGCCCACTTGATTTTGTGGGTAAAATAGCAAAAATCTCGCTGCTACAGCAGCTCATGACGACAACGAGCATTCTCAGGCGGCGCGACCTTTCTTCGGTTCCGGTTGTCGTCAATAGCTCCCGATCACGCACCGCGGCAAAGCACAAACAACAGCGCAGCGGTGGTCATCACAACTGCGCCTTGATGGAAACTGGAAAGCCGTCAGTGCTAGACGAGTGATGGCCCGAGACAAACATGTGGAAAAGAGGGATCTATTTGCATAATTCGGGGTCGTAACTATTAATCACAATCCAAAATTTGGACCTGTTTGCATAACTTTATCACTTCTTTGTAAATTATCGCAAATGACTCTGTTTTCGGTTTCGAACACCTAAACCCCACCTTACTAGACGCTCTGCACTCCCAAAGGCCCCCGCCCCGCCGCCGGCCGTCCCCGCCCCCGCCTCCAAAACCCTAGCCCCTCCCCGGCCCGGTGGCGAGGATGCCGGGCATGCCGGCGGACGGCGGTGGTGCTATCGTCCCCTTCTCGGGGGAGCCAGGACAAGCCTCGCCGGCGCCGCCACCGGTTCGGCACATCCGCCACGGCGTGGCCCTGCCCATCTTCCGCGTCTTTGTCTCCTGGTCCAGCGGTAACCTCCTGCAGGTCGCGTGCCTGCCGAGCCCGGAGGGTGGCGGCGGCGCGGAGGAGGTCGCCGGGAGAGTTGTGGAGGTGAACCTTGGTGGCGGTGGCCGTGGTGGCGTGGAGGCTGAGGAGGAAATCAGTGAGGCGGAGATGCGGCGAATCGAGTACGGGTCTGTGCCGGCCTTCGCGCTGCTGCAGAGTAGGAAGAATGCTCTCACAGATGCTGCCGCTCTGCCGCACATGATGCCATCACTCTCGGAGCACGCAGAATGGTGAACTTTTGTTTGAAGCTGTTTATTTGTTGGCGATTAATTTGATTACTTGTTCCTGAATGGTCCTCCTCGTGATTAAAAGGTTTAACTGCTAAATTGTTGGCTTAATGCTCACACAATTATACCGAAATATGTTATGCAAATGCAACTACCGAACGATGCTATAAGAATTTTGACTTTACCAAGGTTTGTTATAATTGTTTTCTGACAGCTATGTGACACTTTAGACATCCTTAGTATTGTATATCGTGGAAACTGAAGTACCCATCCTATACATTAAAACTGATATACTAGTGAAAAGTTTGGATGGTTGAAACCAAATCTGCTTCCCTAATTAGTGTAAGCTGTGCTCTTATTAATCTATTGTATTTCATTAGGTGGCAACATGTGCTCGAATATAGCAAAACCATCGGTAATCTACTAGGGAACCCAGATTCCCCTCCTGCCTTCACAATTGAAGATCCAAAGACAATTCTTAAGGTATCCATCTCTATATGTTATCTGTTCTTATTGTTCTGGTGACTGGATAGAATAGTTTTCACATGATGTAGTTAAATATAAACCTTACTCATCCCTGAAAAAGGAAATTTGAAATACTTAGCAGGTTGGGGAGAAGCCCACTAGTCTAAGGGCTGCATGGGAGTTGTTGGAGATGTTCTTTGTTGATAAACAATTGCAAGGATGGCTTCCTGAGCGTCTTGTTGATTGGTTAGCTGTAATGCTCTTCCCATTAACTGTTTCCTTGTTTGTTTCTTTTATCGCATTTCATTTTTAGTTTCCCCAGGATGGATTTTTACTTTAACCACTTGCAATTCAGGATTTTGACAGCCTCTTGTCAAAGGAGAACACGGTGTATTCTAACCTTAGCAGTTTCCAGAAAAAGCTGATCAAACTGCAGGTTGACAAATATCCTTGACTAGCCCAACTTCAATGCTTTATTTTGTTGTCCACTTACTTTTATCCATCTATATTATTTTCAATCCACACTTCCTTCTGTTAGTGAGAGTAAATGTATAATAATAGAAATTTTATAGATTGTTGAAGATGACCCTGACTACTGGAATAGTTTAGCAGCAGCACTTTCGGTTGGATGGCTTGACATTGTGGTATGTTTATTTTCTTCAGCATTTCTCATCCGTTTGTTGTTTTGTTAGTTGCCTGCCACCTGAAAGTGTTTTTCATGTAGGTAAATATGCTACGGTTTCATGGGTCTTATCAATTGGATCAGATGGATAATCGCGAGGTAATTATGTCGCTGCTGCTGGTTGCTAAGTCTTCCTATGTTTTTTTTGCAATAATACTGATACTGCCAATAAAATACCATTTATTTTATAGTGTTCTGGATATTTATTCCTTTTCTTTGTATTAGTAGAACCAAACAAATCTTATTTCTATTTTGCTCCATGTCATTTGGTTGTTGAGGTCCACCATATGGTCCTGCTATGGCAACAAATGCAATCAACTCAGTGGCTGACTTTGTAACAATTGACTTAAAGATCTATAGTTAATATTGTTCGAGGTGCCGCAGTAGCGTATAGTTAGTACCTTTACCTTGGATCTTCATTTTGTACATCTACTTAAAAATGAATAAGTTGAAATACTGGATGAACCTATTTGAGTGAGCATTTAAGTGGCAACATGTAATTCGTGATTAATTATTCTGTTTTTTTTCTTCTCTTGAATTAGTTGATTCTGCAAGTAAGATTTGATGAAACTGTTACCATGCATGTTACAATTCCTTTAAGTTAATAGTTATATTTTTATGTTCACCAGACAGAAAATGGATTGGTCGAGGCTGTTGCCGTTCTTGTGTCAACGATGCCCCGCATGAGACCAGATCTGCCATCAGGCAAATTAGGCCAGTGCTGCAAAACAAGACCAGATTTTATCAAGGTACATTTGCAAAACTGATATTACCTCTTCAGTTCAAGCAAACACCACTTCTTCTTTGCCCCTCCAAAATTTGGACTTGCATATTTGTGCTTATTGTATACATTTTTAAAAAGTATTATTTATATCACTGCAGAAGCCTTGTACAAATCCTTTTTGTCCCTGCTTTCTTACTAGTTCTACATTACATGCTAAGTGCTTTATAGCTAAGCCTTTGGTTAATCAGGGTGATGGCATGTTGTCTTCTGGATAGTAGCCATCATTGCACATTTTATTCTTTTTTTCTGAGGGTCATTGCACATTTCATTCTGATGCGCACAGACATGCTTTCCTTGTTTACACCTCTCTTTTGTCTAGTTTCTAACATAGTTATGCATCTGATCGCTGCTGTTGTACCCTCTCTTATTGCTGTTTTCTTCTGCATTACTTAGCTGCAGCCTGAAGGGCAGGCCTGGTGCAGTTGGTTGAGCGCTTGCTCGCCGAAGTGCCAGGTCGTGGGTTCGAGCGGCCTCCCTGCAGTTTACTGTGGGGTAAGGCTTGTCCATAATATTCCTTTCCCCAGGACCCCACTCGTGTGGGAGCCTCTGGCACTGGGTCTGCCCTTTTTTTTACTTAGCTGCAGCCTCTTTTTGTGCCCTACCAAATAGATCAATCAGATGCCTTTGAGTAGTACAAAAACCTTTTTATCCATAAACTTTAAACTAATTGCTCTCATAATTCCTATTGGTGTTTGGTTAAATAAAAATCCTGTTACCAATGTTGTTTGGTTGGAGAAGAGTTTAATGGAATCATCATTTCTTTTGGTAATTAATAAAAACAAACTTGTCTTCCCTATATTGTTCTAGAAATAAGCTGACTGTCTGCATAGTTTACGATGATATACATGAAGGTTCCAGTAGGAATATAATAATTTCCTTTTGGTTTTACTTTAGTGTCGAAACATAAACTACTGGGTTATTGACCTGGGCATACTGGTTGGTGGTTGCTGTTTTATTGCTTGTTGAAAGTATGGTACGGATTTTCCAAACTTAATACCTTCAGCAGATTTATTCACTTTATTTGCCATTCATGTACCAACAAAGTGTTTTTTCTTCTGACAATTGTTTTCCTCGATAACAATAACGAAATAGCTGGCTGTATAATGCCCTGTTTGATAGATAAATTAATTATGGAGCTTTGAAACTTCAAAAATGCATAGCATTGTAGGTCCCCTTGCAGGTGCTTTTTTGCACATATTGTAAGGTCATGTATTAAAGCCATTGGAAAGCTATTGCTAAGGTATACTATTTATACTTGCAGGCATGGGAAAAGTGGCGAGGTCAAGTAAACAAATTGGAGTGCAGTGCATTTTGGATCCAGTGCGGTCACCAAAAAACTCGTGAAGGTTTGAAGAAGTTGCTTCATATATTGATGGGGAACATAAAGGACCTCACTGCTGCCACATCCCATTGGCTGGAGCTGTTTGCTTCTCATTTTCTTTACATAAGGCCTTTTACAGTGGTTAGTATCATATACATACACCAGCACTTGTATCAATGTCATTGCTCTTATGGTTCCATTGCTTGCCGATGCTTTTACTGCATTCCTTGATACCCAATACTTGCATAAGATGTGTATTGCCTTTATTATTTTTCTATTACTAAAAGGATATATGTTCTTCCTGCACAAATTTCCATTTCACACTTTCTATATTGTGAAACCACCGGTTAGCCAAGAGCCTGAGAACATATATTGTTTTATCTTCTTTGATGTCAGATTTGATCTGTATCCTGTAGTAATTGTTTCAACTTCCAGATGCTGTTTGTTTACTACTCCCTCTGTTCACATTTACATGTCATTCTAGCCTTCCTCACTTTTCTCCAATTACATGTCATTCTCGCTTCCCAATACACCTTTTCCTCTTCCCAATACAATATTCTCTCTTTCCACTACACTCCTATCTCTATCTCTCCTCCTCGTTTTCAGTGCACCCACCTTTTTCACTTCTCCTTAATTTCTGTGTCCAACTCCAAAACGACATGTAATAATGAATGGAGGGAGTATTTATCAAAAGTAATGGCCAATTATTTTGGTTTTAATTTCGAATTTAGCTGGTAGATACATAAGATAGCCAAATTTTTTCTGGGAACAAGTTCTCTGACACGGTGACCCCTCCTATTTATTTTCTCATGCAGTATAATCAGTTCTTTTACCAAAGGAAGTAGATATTTCAAAAATAAACACTTATGTTATTATAAATCTGTGTATCGACAGGGTTTTGAAGGGATGCACCATTTGGCTCAGAAATGTATGCAGCTTAAGCCATCCTCTGGCACTAGTGGATTAACGGACCTCCTTATTGGTATTCTTTCAGAAAATCCAGAGGTTTGAGCATATTGTGATCCTGTAGACTCCATAAGCTTTCAAATTCTTATCAGTACCTCTTTTGTTGTTGTAATAACATCTTTTCCATTGTTAGGTTGTCTTGGCAGAATGCACAAATAATTTTGGCCCTTGGTAAGCTGCAATTGACGTCCTATTGTCAACATTGAAACACATTCGTAATTGATTTTGGCATCTGTATCTCCAGGTTTGTCACACATGCAATGGAACTATTGACAGCAGATAACGACTATGCCGATGTGATGTTGCATGAAGAGCGGCCTAACTTTGGCGGTATAAGCATTGAGGAGCTGCATCGGATTGTCTATGCTCAAGTTTTGTGTTCTCATTCTTTAACTTGGCAGGTTAGTTTTGTAAATGAGTAACACCAGTACACCAAGAAACTAGATGAGCCATTCGCAAAAAAAGGGGGATAAAAAGAAAAAAAAGATGAGCTATATGTGTTATTATTAAACATCATGCAATAATTCTTGTACTTGCAACTCAATTAACTGACCAATATTTTATTTTACTGGATTATTTCCTTTGTGCCCCTCATTTCGAACCATGATTCCTTTGTGCCCCTCATTTCGAACCATGATTCCTTTGTGCCCTTTGGAGATTGAGTTTCCTTTTTGCCACTGGGTGTTCACATGGGCCCACCCACTGGTAAACAGGAAATGTGTTTTAACTGCACGGTAATCGATAAATATCGAAGTACCGCTATTTATTAGGCCACACTTTCTGAATATTCAAATGTGTATATGGCTATCAACCTACCATTTTGTTTGTGCTAGAACATGTATATTTGTATTAGTATATTTAGCATATCCCGTGTATTTAGGTTCATTGACCTGCACGGGCGCCTCCTGGCAGCGTGGCACCCGGGCCTCAGTTGCCTTCTCTCCCTGATTCTATTCCATAAATCACGGATAGAGATTGCACCGAGTCCCCCATATATTGTAACCTCTGTTTTCCAATAGAGATCCATCTATTCTGGCATGCCAATCTTCTCTAACAGTTTGATACCAAGCTTCCCAACCTATCTGTTTGTGTAAGCAAAAGTATGCTATTCTGATAATGTTATCTTGCATGCTTGGTTCTCAGATTGCTCCAACGTATCTGTCCTCATGTCTGAACCAAGGCCTAGGGCTATTGGAGATTTTACTTCTGAAACAACCCATCCAAGATAATCGACTAGTACTGAAGGTGCTATGTTTTTGATTCTTCACCTCCTTTCAGTGTCTCAGATCTTGCAACTTTGGTTATGTAATACTCGTATCTGTGAGCAGACTTTGGAAATTTGTCGTCTGTATGAACTGGAGAATGTCAGTACAAACATCATGAAGGTAAATGTGGTTTCAAGTGCTTGCACAGCTTCCTTTTTCTATCGATATATATATTTTTAGAACATTGCACAATGATCTTCATACTATTTGAATACTGCTTAACCTTTATATACTCATTCAAACTTTGTCAGGTAGCACTTTTTAGTGAGCTATGCGTTAATAACTCATATCTAATTAATTTTGGGTTTCTCTCTTAGATCTCTGGCATTTACCATTGGAAGCATGGGCGAAAAGGGGATGGTGTTTACTGGTTCCAGCAAGCTCATGACAAAGTTCGGCTTGACAGGATCGCTCAGCAGTTATTTGAACGCATTGGGAAGTCTGTCACAGATGATAGTTTTAAGGTGTCAATGTCCTAAACTTTCTGAATTCCTTAGTGTAATTTACAATTAGTTCTCTGTGCAATAGTAAGCGTAACAGTTTTTGAACGGGAAAAGGGAGAGTAGGCCCCTTCTGTTTGTTGATTTGACAGCAACTAATTATGATTTTACATGGCCAGCAATGGGAAGGGTTGCTCGAGTTGCTTGGTTCTGATATAGGTAGTGCAGGTGGTCTTGAGTTCCTTCATAGGTATGTCTTTCTTTCCCCACAAATTTCTGTCTCTTCATGGCTTTTAGCTTCACCTTTTTTCCCTTAACCTTTTGGTCTATTACTTTTTCCCTTCCTTTCACTACTTTGATTTGACTTTCCATGCTTGTTCTTGTGGGTTTCATCTCTAGGACTCTAGTGTATCCCAACTTGCTTGGGTTGCATGTAAGCTTAACATATGATTGTCCATAGGTACCGGGATTTCAAAAGATCCCTTCAACAAGCACAAGAAGGACGAACTGGTGAGGCTGCTCGACAAACTGCGGAGTTTCTTATACAGGTAACAGTTTTGCATGTCAGATGTGTGTTTGTTTATCATATTGACACTTCAGACCTTATGTATCATTATGCATAAAAGAGAGTCGCAGTTCCTGCAATTTGAGTTGAAAACATACTAGAGGATTTCAAATTGCACGCACTCTGTAGGATACTAATACTCCATCTTCTCCTTGCTTGTGAATATTTATATGTATTATGTTTGCAGCTGATGAGAAATCCGTCCACACCGCAACGATTTTGGCTACCCCTTTTACATGATTCTGTAAGCTATTCCTTCATTTGCTGAGCATGTAATTTGTCAGTTATCTCGAGCCTTATGACTGCAGATACCATTTTTAATATCTCTGCTGTCAACACTGTCTACAGGTAGAGCTACTTAATTGCAAACCCAAACCTCTCCTGAATGTTGCTGAAACGGCGTTGTTGCTTAACAAGCTGCAAAAACTGTCATCGGCCAAGTTGCACCCTGATTTCTCCAGCAATCATCTACCTAGCCACGCACTGAATTCTGTGAGATTGGCATTGGCATCTAATCTGGCATGGGCCGTTTTTGAAGATTGAAGACCCTTGAATCTGTTTGCAGTGCTGCAGAGTATGATTCCACTTCTTTTTGTTGGAGGTTTTGCCGAACTCCTTGGAGTTTCCTATCAGTTAGCACCAGGTAATATGACCATGTTTAAGAAACCGTTGACCTTGGTGCTTGGGTCTTCTGACGAGCAGTTGAGCAGTTATGCTACACATGTATCATATGTTGTATCTTCAGTGTAGTGATATTATATAGATGCTCACATTTACAAAGTGGTGTTAATTAATGCGTTTTTGGAGGTAAAGTACTGGCATGGTCCTTGAAAAGAAAAGATACAGAAACCCATCCCCTCGAATGACATTGTAATGTTGTTGGGGATGCCGTGGGTCGTTACTGAATGGTTTCGATTGCTCTCGTTTTTTTATTTCCCGATGGTCGCGGATTGAAAAGGAATGTATTAGTTCCTTTTTCAGTTGATGCCTACGATGCCTTTATTTGCGTGCAAAAACGCTTGTGCTAAGATGCTCGTCTCAGCTAACGGATTTGGTTCATTTGAAGTGGCGATAAGCTTGAGAAACCTGTAACCGTGTCCATGAAGGCATGGAATGCGATGTGTTTCAGTTAACTAGTGTTATCTCCGTGTTTCTTGTTGGGAGCAGTTTAGAGCATGGGAAACTCTACACGTACGAAAAAATTCTCATACGAAGAGTACGAAGGAATTCCATGTCACGTGATTTTGCCTTAGTGTCCTCGCCATCTTCCGGCCCCGTAATTTGGTTAGGTGGGTCCAACACTAAATCGCAGTTGTGATTATTTACTCCAGCCAAACCTATCCGTGGTTGTTTCCTATCTTTTCATGGTCTTGAATTAGTGCCTTCCATTGACGTCGCCAACTAGTTTGAGATTTATTGCTGGAGGATAAGAAAGTATTTACATGTTAAATTTTAATTTTCTTTATTTATATCATGAATACGCTCTTTACGTATTGTGCTGGATGCGGCAGCAGCGACGGCGGACGACACAAGCTCACAAGAAACTGTAGGGCTACTAAATGATGATGGAACGATGTAGTCATGGAAAATTTTCCCACAGGATTTTGCAATTGAGAAAACGATGAAGATGGGGAATTAGAGGAAGCAACAATGTTGTGGGCCCAATATAGGGGATAAAAACGTGTGGTGCGATGTGGTGCGGTTTCCTTCGTACTGACTTCGTATCACAAACCTTCGTACATGTAGCACGATCCAAAATATAGAATACACAGTAAAATTATAGACGTAGAGTAAATACATGTTCGTTGTGAGTTGTCACTGATATCATCACATTGTACAAAATATGAATCAAAGAAATAGAACTGAGTGGTAATTATCAACATGAACATTGGCTTTTGTGAGAATCAAGAAGACAGCAGTGTCTAACCGTTCCTGATCATCTAGCCGGACCTTGGGCATTAAATATTGTTGTTGCAGACTCCCCCGTATGGCCCTGCTCCTGTTCTTGTGGCTCAACCATATGACTTCGATGGTCACGGTCGAAGAGCCAAAGCTGATGATGCCAGTAGCAGCGAGGAGGATGGCGACATGCTCATCAGTGTTGGAAGGACGTACTCCCTCCGTCCAAGAATATAAGAATTTGTTGATTTTTTTACTTCTCGTTTGACCACTTATCTTATTTATACCCTAACAGATGGCGGCGGCAAGAGGAGCGGGTAACGAAATTCACGTTCATATATGGAAACCATGCATGGCTGTCTACAATCAAGAGCAAGGCCTTACCGTAATTTGTGGACCCAACAACGTAAAGAAAAGTAGAAATCAGATCAATCTGATCATGGTTGGAAAGGAAGTTGAATATATGGTGATCACGGCATCTGATTGAAGATTTATATGTTTTCTTAATTTCCTTTTCCTTATCCTTTTTAGAAGAGGACGTAGAATCCAACTCAATTTCGTATTGGAATCCTGTGCGTTGCTATGGGCTGCTCGGCGTTAGGGATGAAAACAGACCGGATACGGACGGATATAACGTATCCCATATCTTGTCCTGTATTTTTTCTCTCGAATCCGGAGTCGAAGCGGATAGTGTCGGATAACTATTTGTCGATCCCATACCCTGTCCCATATTCTTATTTCGGAGTCGAGCCGGAGGCGGATATTATTATAAGATTCGTTAGGATAAAAATTATGTAAAAGTGTAGTTAAAGTAAAATTAGAGATATTAATCACTAAAATATAAGAAAAAAATAATAATTTTATTGACTATTTACAATAAAATAATTTTATTTTTGATCATATTTTTCATTTATAATCATGTATATCTAAATAAATTATAAAAATTTCGAATTTCGGACGGATAATACTCATCCCATATCCTATCTCGCTTGTTTTTCTCGGACTCAAATTCATATACGGATGATGTCGGATGCCTATTGATGCATCTCATATTTAGCCATATTTACTTTTTTATCTTTGGATCTCGGACGGGCGGATATTTTTCCGTCCCGTTTTCACCCCTACTCGACGTCCATGCCGCCTCCACCGTCACCAGGCCGCGTGCGGCGTCGTTAAAGGAGCACGCCGTGTTCTACCGCACCTCCGGCATCCGTCGTTCCGACGAAGCCGGAGCGTTCATGCCCTTGCCGTAGTGCCCAATCAGGCCTTGTTCGTTTTCATGGGAATGGATCCCACATGGATCCGTCCCCGGACACGGATTGAGTGGTTCCAGCCTCTTTCACTTCATTCGAGCCTGCTGCGTTCCATGAGTTAGAGTCATGGATTGGTGCTAGGTCTTCAAGGCATGAAATGGATATGGAATGGGCTGGAATCGGGTTGTTCCCATACCAATCCATGCGTAACCGAACGACTATTTTGAGTTGGACTAGAACAGCTTCCACATTTTTCTATTCCATATGGTTTGGACTGCGATCCATGTTGTTCCATGGCAAAAGGAACAATGCCTCACCGAGAACCTGTCCGCCGCGGTACCGTGACTCGGCGTCGATGCCGCCTTTACTGCCACTAGGCCAGGCGCCACCACGCCCGACGTCAGCACGTCGGTGTCGCGCGAGGCCTTGAGCTGAGTCATTGTGATGGTTCAGTGGAATATTTTTTTCCAATCGTATTGACGTGCTAGATACGTAAACGAACCCGACAACAATTCTCTGTCACAAATGTGTTCTTTTACCTTGTTGGAAGAGACAAATTTTCAATCATATGCACGTGCTGAATACGTAAACGAACCAGACAAGTAAATCTATGTCATAAACATGTTCTTTTACCTTATTGGAATAGACATATTTTCAATCGTATGCACGTGCTGGATACGTAAACGAACCGGACAGCAAACTTATGTCATATTTTACCTTGTTGGAAGAGACATATTTTCAATCATATGCACGGAGACGTAAACGGACAACAAATCTATGTCATATTTTACCTTGTTTGTAAGAGATATATTCGGATAATAGACTTGATCCAGCAAACCTATGTCATAAACGTGTTCTTTTACCTTGTTGGAAGAGACCTATTTTCAATTGGATACGTAAACGAACCGGACAACAAACCTATGTCATATTTTACCTTGCTTGGAAGAGACCTATTTGGATAATAGACTTGATCCCCATTGATTATGGACGTACGATGTGGATGTTTTTATCGAACTTAATAAAAGAAAAAATAAATTATTAAGGAGTAGAGATAGGGTTGAGATAATAATAATAATAATAATAATAATAATAAAGTATATAAAAATCTCGATGATCAGGTGAACAGTAGTTTTTTTTTAAATCCCTTTTTTAAGAAAAGAGATCTTCACATTTTTCATTGCACAATTAGCAGAAAGGAAGCAAAATCTGAACATTGGACGATTACCTTTTATATCGGGATTGTTGCATCAATCTGTCAAGAGTTTTATCATTAAAATTTGATCAAAATATTAATAAATAATAAGATTTTTTGTGACAGTGTTAAATTTTAGGAGCAGCAAGCGAACATGGTCAAAATATACTCGCTGCTTCTCCAAGCTCAGGCGCAATGGCGGAGCCCCAGTCCCCTCCGGCTGTGCGCGGGGTGGCGACGGCGGCAGCGGTCGCCTCCGGAACGCCATAGGGAAAGTCCTGCGCGCCTTCGCTCTCCTCCTCATCGGCGTCCTCGCCTTCTCGATCTGCCTCTTCTCCGTAAGATCTTCCTGTGCCACGAAATTTAGATCCTATAATTGGGACTCGGATTTTTGCAACCCTGTGCCTGTATAACCTGTGCTTTATTCTGCGACAGGTGATCAAGTACGAGAGCGTCATCCACGAGTTCGATCCCTACTTTAACTATCGCGTCACTCAGGTAAGTTTTTATGAGCGTAGCGCTGCACCTGGACCTGCACCTTGACCTGCTATGTTTGTTCACAGTTTATGGAAGTAACATCGAGCTCACTTGTCAGGACGCAAATGCTGTTACTCTTTTCTACGAATTATGAGTTTATGGAAATTGCTGGATGGAATAGTGGATGCACATAGTTTAGACTATGAGGACATGTGGATATGTCGAGCAACAAGAATATTTGGATGAGTGCCTGGCATGCTTCTTTCGACTGTATTTTATGATTAGATTTTAGCAAAATAATTTAATTAGCATGTCAATGGTTCAAGCAGCATGAACAATATGTGCAATGCGCTTAATCTTGACAAGTTTATTTCCGCAATGCACTTAGTCTTGACAACTTTATTTCGCTTCTTGTTTCAATTTTTGTCAAAAAATGGAATATATGAACTTTGGAACTGGTTTGATGATCGGACATGGTACAATTTCCTAAAGCACATGAATCTGCCCTTCTGTAATTATTTGTATTCTCATTGTTGCATGCATTTAGGTATCCTCTTGGGCGTATTATTGGTGGCACCGTCTATCCTGGTTTGACACTGACTGCTGGCACCATATGGTGGTATGTAAAATGCTGCATTGCTGATGCACTTTATCAGAGGAAAATGTCACTGGATATGTTTGTACTACTATTATTGTGGCTCAGTCTTTTGGTTGGCTTAGGTTGCTAAACTCCCTGAACATTTCTTTGTCGGTGGAGACTGTGTGTGTTCACTGCTCCAATTTTCTCAGTGAATGCTTCCTGGGCGACTTACTTGTTGACCAAGGTCTTATTTGCATAAAAACATGTTCTTACACGGATTTGATGAGCACAGGAGTTCTTTAATAATTACCATATCTTCCCTCCAGGAAGCGAAGGGCCCTGGTGCTGGTTTGATGGCAGCAGCTACCCTAGCAATGGTAATTTTTTCATGAAAATACAGTAGGGGAAGCCCCTAGCCCCCTACTGTGGTAAATATATTATTAATTAACTGACTAATTGTTGAATTGACCATTTGGCTATCTTGATCTGATAACCCCCAGTTGCTGATGTTCTATATCCTAATCTTTTCAAAGAAAATTTATGAAAATAGTCTTGCATATCACAGACCTAGGACTTCAGGCTTCTCCCTTCTCTTCCAGAAAAACCCAAAAGGTATTTTTTGTCAAAAGAATTGGAGGGATCAAATTGGAAATTTAGAATCATGAAGCAAAGCTGAGGAAACAAGACCTCTGGTTGAAATTTGAGTTCCTACAACAAGCTGGGGCAGCTATTAAAACTAAATAGAAGAATGTATCCCAATGTCAGGGAGTGGATCCCACTGACGGTTAATGAAAGATGATACTTCATATCTCCTGTCTCTGACAATACTATTTTGAATTGATGTTCTTACTTTGTTTGGGGTGTTAGTTTCCTCATAATACTATCACCATCCCAACATATAAGCATTTCTGGCTATGCACCTATGTCCATTTGCATAGCCAGAAATACCTATATTCTGGAACAGTAGTAGCTTAGATCCAATAGTTAATGAAAAACCTACTTACCACTCTTACCAATATACAGGTCCCTTCATACATCTCAAGATCTGTTGCTGGCTGCTATGATAATGAAGCAGTAGCAATATTTGCTTTGATATTCACGTTTTATCTGTATGTAAAGGTATGCAGCATAAACATTTCCTTCTCTTTGTTCCTTTGTTTCGTTCAGAAAGAACCTCATTATTCCTTTTAACACGCATACAATGGTTTTGCAGACGCTAAATACTGGATCACTCTTTTATAATGTTCTCACATATTTCTATATGGTAATGCCTGTCATGCCTTTTTGTATTTACGGTAATTATCAGATATATGTCTCCAAACAATGCTGACTGCACGTCTTCTTTCAGGTCTGTTCTTGGGGAGGCTACACATTCATTATTAACATTATCCTGATGCATGTCCTTTTGTGTATCGTTACTGGTCGTTACTCTTCACGACTTTATATCGCGTATGCGCCCCTGGTAAGTCCATAGGCCTGGTGCCATACTAAATTTTTATGTACAAATAGTAGAAGAATTAGTTGTCATAACAATAAAGATTCTGCAGGTTGTGCTTGGTACCCTTCTGGCAGCATTGGTACCTGTTGTTGGTTTTAATTACTAGCATCAGAGCATTTTGCATCATTTCTGGTATGGCTACTGATTATATATTATGTACATTTGCTCGAGTTTTTCCTGTCCACTGCAATCTTAGCTGCATGTAATGCATATCCCCTTCTCTGTCCCCTTCCACATTTCAATTGCAGGTGTTTATAATCCTCCATGTGGTTGCTCTAATTGAATACATCAGAGGACTTCTGACTCCTCATCTGTTCAAAGTGGCCACAACATTTGTTTTAACAGTCGGTTTGTAAGTTTCTGACCTCTTAGTGCTTGTTACTTTTGAGCGAGGAAAGAGTTTTTTCAAGCCAAAACAATGCAGCTGTTCGTTGATTTTTTAGGGCTTTATCTGAATTGCAACCTATCCACAAAGCAGATCTAACAGCATGAACCCTGCAGGGCTGTTTGTTTTGCTGTAACAGTGATACTTGTTGCATTGGTGGCATCGAGCCCAACAAAAGGTTGGAGTGGTCGCAGTTTGAGTCTACTTGATCCGTAAGTTCACATAAAAATGTGATTGGTAGTATAATGATCGAGTCCTTGTTCTTTTGCAAACTACGCAAGTGTTTTTATGATTGCATGAGCTTAAATTGTTTTTAAAGGAGTACTACTGTAGTACTGTCAAGTGTTAACTGGAATCCCCTTTTGTAGGGAAAATTTACTAGTTTCTGCAGACTAACTGTTTTGTAACACCTTTATATGCATCTTGAGATTTAACTCTGACCTTTGATATTTTTGAAGTAGTTGAAAGAGCCCTTGTAGCAACATCCAACGATGAATGGATTGGAATGATTGTCCTAGGATGGTGATTGAAAAATCCCCCACCCCCCCCTCAATTCAAGAGACCTGCCATTCGTTGGATTAAGGAAAAAACATTTGAATTGTTTTCTCACACTTTTCAGTTTAAACCATACTTTCCTGTCATAAATAAGGAGCCAGTTGCTCAATCAACAGTTGGCTAGGTATAATCAATTCAGAATAGAGAAATATAGATTAAAGCTGGTACCTGAATAACCTGATAAGCGTTGCAAATCTTTAGTCTTAGCTTGAGTTTTAAAAACCTGACAATGGTAATACATCAATGATATCTGCTCTATCCCGACTATCCTGAAAATTGTGTAGGTGTATGCTTTGTCTTTTCAAACTTGGAAGTACTTTCATGTCTCGTGTGCACATTGTCAATCTTCACTTCA
Organism: Chloris gayana; assembly: GCA_031894775.1. NCBI lineage: Eukaryota > Viridiplantae > Streptophyta > Magnoliopsida > Poales > Poaceae > Chloris > Chloris gayana. Next base: position 16,876 of record JAUNZO010002763.1, read on the forward strand.
ATGTCCCTTCACATGTATAGTTTTTTTTGAAAGGATATACCCCAAGGGAGACCCCTGAGGTGCAGGTGCGGCACCCAGGGATCGAACCCTGAGCGGGAGCACTCCAGCCAGTGGCCTTTGCCACTGCGCTGTGAGCCCCTTCGCTTCACATGTATATTTCATGGTGCCAGCCTTATTATGAATGCACATTATCATCTCCCTGGCTCCCTTGACCTGCCCCAATTACTTTCTTACTTTTCCTTTCTTTTTTTTGCTAGTATGTACTTTTTAGATATTAGCTTACCCCAACTTGCTTGGGACAAAAGGCTTTGTTGTTGTTGTTGTTGTTGTTTTTGTATGTACATTTTGGATATTAGATTTTTAAATGTCACATTGCTATAAAACACGATATATTGAGAGGGTTGTTCAGTTGGGTTTACTATAATAATCCTCTTTTTTTCTTTGGTAGAATTTTAATCATGTGTCACCTTTTCCTTAAAACTTCCTGCCATGAATTTTCATTATACTGCAAATCCATGTTTCTTCCTTTTCGATATGGATGATACCTTAGCCATTTGTCCTTTGCTCCTGACAGAACCTATGCAAGCAAGTATATCCCTATAATTGCTAGTGTAGGCGAACACCAACCACCAACCTGGACTTCGTATTTTATGGATATCAATGCACTGGCCTTCTTGGCTCCTGCTGGGATCATAGTATGTGTTCTGTTGTATTTTTTCTAATTGAGAAAGTCAGTTTAGTTACCATCATTATGACCTTTTACCTGTTGGTGTGAACACAATTTGTAGGCATGCTTCTTACCCTTATCTGATGCAAGCTCATTTTTGGTATTGTACTTGGTAACCTCAGTATATTTCTCCGGAGTTATGGTAAGCTGCTACTATTTAACATTTGCAGACTGCAATATTGTGCTTCTTTATTAATTGAAACTGATTTGTGAAAACTGTTAGGTCCGACTTATGCTTGTGCTTGCTCCTGCTGCATCCATTTTGTCTGGGATTGCACTCTCTGAAGCTTTCAAGGTCCTTACACGATCGATGAAATTTCAGCGGCCAACATCTGATGATGGCTTTTCTACAGTATGAATGTTCCCTCGTTACTCTTTTTTTACCCAATTCATTGTATGGTTTTCAAAATTCGTGATTGGTTTTGTTTGTCAAATTCAAGGCAGGAGATGGGAGTTCTAATACTCCTGCCAACTCAACAAAAACTGAGAGCAATACAAATGTAAAATTAGAAGCACTTTCAAAGGAAAAACCATCTAAGAAGAATTGGAAGAAGGATCAAGACTCAGAGGGAAGTGCTCCTGTTGATCCTCCAATTGAAGAGAAGCTTTTAGTACTGCCTTGTGGGCCTTCTGCTGTGGGTATAATGTCGTTGATTGTACTTTGTGGCTTTTATGTGGTAAGGAAAGTTTTCTTTCTGGGAACTATATTCTTGTTAGATGAAGATTATCAATCATTTATGCTGTATTTCAGTTCCATTGTGTGTCGGCAGCTGCTGAAAGATACTCAGCACCCTCAATCGTGATGACATTTCAGTCACATGAAGGGTTTTATGTCTTAGATGATTTCCGTGAAGCTTATGCATGGCTGCGCCATAACACAGATGTAGATGATAAGGTATTTCCTTCTTCTGTTCGTAAAATGAGTAGTGTTTATTCTGACATCAAGGTAATCCTGATCATGATAGGTTGCATCTTGGTGGGACTATGGTTATCAGATAACTGCAATGGCCAACAGGACTGTGATTGTAGACAATAATACATGGAATAACACCCACATAGCAACAGTTGGGGCAGCAATGTCATCCCCAGAAAAAGCAGCATGGGAGATCTTCAATTCCTTAGATGTCAGATATGTTCTTGTTGTCTTTGGAGGTTGACGCCTTTTGGATCTTGAAACATGGAAATTGTTTTAAATGAGTCTTTTGCCGTGCTAATACACCTGGTGATTCTTTACAGGGTTTTTTGGTTACCCAATTGCTGATGATATTAATAAGTTCAGCTGGATGGTACGAATACGAGGTGGTGTATTCCCTCACATAAAGGAAGAGGATTACCTTGTGAGTTTTCCTGCTATTTGCAATTTCCTGGAGATGTCTTTTGGTACTCTTTTGCTAGCATATCTGTTTTCTTTTACCTTGCCCTGAGGAATAGTATCAGTGACAAATACTCCCTCCATTTTTAAATTGTTGTCACTAGGACAACAATCTAGTTACAAAAATGAACTAAAGTCGTTATCATAATGACAACAATCTAAGGACGTAGGGAGTATATGAAGTTATAAAATTTGGGATTTCTTTTGTTTGTGTTCTTCTGTAGAGGGATGGCTACTACCGTGTTGATGCTCATGGTACCCAAACAATGCTGAACTGCCTCACGTACAAGCTTTCCTATTACAGGTACCCAACACATCATATTTGATGTGTGGTGCTTCATTGACTCAACTATGTAATTATGTTTGACATTTATTTTCCTTTGTACACAGATTTGTTGAGACTGATGGGAAGGGCTTTGATACAGTGAGAAGATATGAAATAGGAAATAAATACTTTAAATTGACACATTTTGAGGAGGTGGCGTGACTTCACTTTTGATGTACAAGTTCCCTGTTGTTCGAATGCTGCATTCCTTATGCTCACTTTGCTGTTGATGCAGGTTTTCACAACCCACCACTGGATGGTTCGGATATACAAACTGAAACCTCAAAAGAATCGGGTCAGAGGAAAACTGAAATTGAAATCTGTAAGTCAGGCATCTGTCTATCTTGATGTAGACATGTTGGAACTTCTGCATCATTAACATGTTTCCATTTTTCTTGTTATTACAGAGTTTGAAAACAAGGTCCATGCGCAAAGTTGGTGGGAAAAAGAACCCGTGGCAATGATCAGTGTTCATCCAACACACTGTGAGCACCTAAGCTGCTTGCTCAAGGTGCACAAACCTGAGAAAATTACTGAACCCACGAAAAGGAACTAAATTAGATAAATTAGCATTACTATCTTTGACTCGTTGTCCTTAACTAGATTAGGAGATGCTTTGCTGGAATCTCGTGTGGTGCTTCTTGTAAGGTGCCTAGAACGACACTAGCTATATGAATGCTAATGTTTAAATACAAATATTGAATGAGAAAAAAAATCATGCACATGCCTCGGTTTTGCACTTTACTAATTATATTAAGCAAGCCTGTCGTGAGCTTACCCTCTTTTTTGTACACATTTTTTTAGAAACAAATGGGACACGAATCGGGCTGGGTCAAAATGTTCTTAGGCCTGAAACTTAGGCCTGAAACGGTCGCCGTCGGCAGCCGTTATACCTGTAGGACATCCTATATGAATGCTCACAAGTTTTGCCTATCTGCTTATCTCGGTCATCCACGTATCGACTTCTGCCGCAAGCCGTTAGGCTATCTCCAAGCGAAGGAATGACATAAAACACCAAATAGGTATTGGAGAGAGTGAATATATGGTTCCAAATTACTTGCATCTCCAACTGAATGACAATCCCCAAGCCTAATTCGTTCTCCGCCGCTGCTGGCTGCCGTCGTCCGCGTCGGAGCTGGCCACTGCCGGTCGCCATCACCCGGAGTAGACCCCTGCTCGCCCCGCCATGGCCTCCGCCCTAGTCGTAGGAGGCCACACGAGACGGTGGAGCTGGCGCAATGGTCATTCAGGCAGAGCTCGGCGGCCTGCAGCGGGGGAGAAGGCAGGCTAGATGCGACGGCGGTGGAGAAGCACCGGCGCCGGCAGGGGCAACCGGAGTGGAGCTCGCGTAGGGTGGGGAGGATTCGCGCAACGCTGTCGGGGGAGGAGCGACGAATAGTAGCGTCCGGGCAGCCTCTTAAGCTGCTCAAAATTTGTATCAGACATCAGCACTCAAAATAGAAAGGCTATTTGAGTGGCCCGTTAAAAACAGTTTTTTACAATTTTACACTCATTTTTTTTATAAGAATTTTACACTCATTTAGAGATGATGGCCAAATGGGAAGACAGCACGCATCTAGAACAGTCCAGGGTCTTAGTCTCCATTCCTCATCTCACCGTTCGTGTCCGTCTTTCTATCCCGCTTCCACGCAATTCTAGAATTATTACGGCGAACTCTCGCTCCCTGCCTCTTATAATCCAATCTCCTGTAATGCGCAAATCGAAGAAACGATTTCGACAAACTCTCCCCGCAATCACCACACAGATTCTAGCTTGTAGAAGATTGTACAGCAGTACAAGGTAGCCATGAATCCAGACAAGTTCACGCACAAGACCAACGAGGCGCTGGCGGCGGCGCACGAGATGGCGTTGGACGCCGGCCACGCGCAGCTCACGCCGCTGCACCTCGCTGCGGCGCTGGCTGCGGACAAGTCCGGCGTGCTCCGCCAGGCTATCGCCCACGCGTCTGGCGGAAACGACACAGCCGCCGCGGACTCCTTCGAGCGCGTAGTCGCCGCCGCACTCAAGAGGATGTCGTCGCAGTCGCCGCCGCTGGACGCGGTCCCGGCGTCCACAGCACTGGTGAAGGTCATCCGCCGCGCGCAGTCCGCGCAGAAGGCGCGCGGCGACTCCCACCTAGCCGTCGACCAGCTGCTCGTCGGCCTCCTCGAGGACCCCCAGGTCTCCGACGCGCTCAAGGAGGCAGGCGTCGCTGCGTCGCGGGTGAAGGCCGTGGTCGAGAAGCTCCGCGGCAGCGACAACCGCCGGGTGGAGTCGGCCTCGGGGGACGCTAGCTTCCAGGCGCTCAAGACGTACGGCCGCGATCTCGTCGAGGTGGCGGGCAAGCTCGACCCCGTCATCGGCAGGGACGAGGAGATCCGGCGCGTGGTACGGATCCTGTCGCGGCGCACGAAGAACAACCCCGTCCTCATCGGCGAGCCTGGCGTGGGCAAGACCGCAGTCGTGGAGGGCCTCGCGCAGCGGATCGTGAGAGGCGATGTCCCGAGCAATCTCCTCGATGTGCGCCTCGTCGCCCTCGACATGGGCGCGCTCGTTGCCGGCGCCAAGTACCGCGGCGAATTCGAGGAGCGGCTCAAGGCCGTGCTCAAGGAGGTGGAGGAGGCCGACGGGAAGGTGATCCTGTTCATCGACGAGATACACCTCGTGCTTGGTGCCGGAAAGACGGAGGGCTCCATGGATGCCGCCAATCTGTTCAAACCAATGCTCGCGAGGGGTCAGCTCAGGTGCATTGGCGCCACGACGCTCGAGGAGTACCGGAAGTATGTCGAGAAGGATGCGGCGTTCGAGAGGCGGTTCCAGCAGGTGTACGTGGCTGAGCCCAGCGTCGTGGACACGGTCAGCATCCTGAGAGGCCTCAAGGAGAAGTACGAGGGCCACCATGGTGTCAGGATCCAGGACCGTGCACTTGTAGTGGCAGCGCAGCTCTCGTCGAGATACATCATGGGTAAGTGTACCTGCTCGAACGATTTAGTTAATTTATTCGTATGTCTCAATTCCATTTTCAGATAGATGATTGTCCTAGCTGATTGTTACAATCCTATGGCATTGGTGCCGAACTCAAATTGGTGATTTTGTTGTTTGTGTACAGGTCGTCATCTACCTGACAAGGCAATCGACTTGGTTGATGAGGCCTGCGCAAATGTGAGGGTGCAGCTCGACAGCCAACCCGAGGCGATTGACAACCTGGAGAGGAAGAGGATTCAGCTTGAGGTCGAGCTCCACGCGCTCGAGAAAGAGAAGGACAAGGCCAGCAAAGCTAGGCTAGTCGAGGTCAGGAAAGAATTGGATGATCTGAGAGACAAGCTGCAGCCGCTGCAGATGAAGTACCGCAAGGAGAAGGAGAGGATCGATGAGATAAGGAAGCTGAAGCAACGCCGTGAAGAGATGCAGTTCAGTCTCAAGGAGGCCGAGCGCAGGATGGATTTAGCACGTGTGGCCGACATCAAGTACGGTGCTCTCCAGGAGATTGATACTGCCATCGCTAAGCTTGAGGGCGAGACTGGAGAGGACCTGATGCTAACTGAGACTGTCGGGCCTGACCAAATAGCTGAGGTATGTTCGTTACACGCAATTTCAGTTTGATGGGGTTGTGTATTCTACTATACTCCCTTCAAGTATGTTCATCACCATACTGAAGCACTGTTTTCGTTATGTATATAGGTGGTGAGCCGCTGGACTGGTATTCCAGTGACAAGGCTTGGACAGAATGAGAAGGAGAGGCTGGTTGGGCTAGCTGATAGGTTGCATCAGAGAGTCGTTGGACAGCAAGAGGCTGTCAATGCCGTTGCAGAGGCTGTTTTGAGGTCCAGGGCTGGTCTTGGGAGGCCACAGCAGCCTACTGGTTCATTCCTCTTCCTTGGACCAACTGGTGTCGGCAAAACTGAGCTTGCCAAGGCTCTTGCTGAGCAGCTGTTTGATGATGAGAACCTACTTGTCCGCATTGACATGTCTGAATACATGGAGCAACACTCGGTGGCTCGGCTAATTGGAGCACCACCTGGGTAAGTATCAGTGTGTTCTCATATTTACGAGTTCAAATTACTTGCGGCAGATTCTGATATTTGTAATTTGGTTCTGGATCGCAGCTATGTTGGCCACGAGGAAGGAGGGCAGTTGACAGAACAAGTGAGGAGGAGGCCATACAGTGTCATCCTCTTTGATGAGGTTGAGAAGGCACATGTTGCGGTATTCAACACTCTGCTCCAAGTTCTGGATGATGGGAGGTTAACTGATGGCCAAGGCAGGACAGTAGACTTCAGGAATACCGTGATCATCATGACCTCAAACCTTGGCGCTGAGCACCTTCTGGCCGGGATGGTTGGCAACAACTCAATGAAGGCAGCTCGTGATCTGGTCATGCTTGAGGTATGCAAAGTTCTGTTGTAGGTGCCATCATTCTGCAATCTGTTGGGAGTACTTAAATTGGGTTTGTTCATCTGCAGGTGAGGAGGCACTTCCGGCCCGAACTGCTCAACCGTCTGGACGAGATCGTGATCTTCGACCCTCTGTCACATGAGCAACTGAGGAAGGTTGCTCGGCTGCAGATGAAAGATGTTGCAGTCCGTCTTGCAGAAAGGGGCATCGCCTTAGCTGTGACCGATGCCGCGCTGGACGTGATCTTGTCGCTCTCTTACGATCCGGTATGTCAAAGCATAGCACATTTGTCGACAAACCTTTTTTTTCCTGATTCAACGTTCTCCTAATCTCATGTCCATTCTGAACCCGACTTCTTTGTGACTTGATAGGTCTACGGTGCCAGGCCAATCAGGAGATGGATCGAGAAGAGGGTGGTGACCGAATTGTCCAAGATGCTGATCAAGGAAGAGATCGACGAGAACTCAACCGTGTACATCGATGCTACCCCCAACAAGGAAGAGCTAACCTACAGGGTCGAAAAGAACGGCGGACTGGTGAACGCGCAGACAGGCCAGAAGTCCGATATCCTGATCCAGGTTCCCAGTGGGGCTATCAACCGTGAGGCGGCACAGGCGGTGAAGAAGATGAAGATCATGCAGGATGATGACGATGTTGACGACATGGAAGAAGAGTAGGATAGCGGAATTTCTTAACGTAGTAGAGGTCGCGTGAGAACTTCCTAAAGCTCAGATGCTCCGTAGTTTACTGCTTTGGAGTGACGTGCCATAACACATTCCTTCTGCAGAAACTACTGTAAACGAAAGAGAGTTGAGGAACTAATCGAATTTAATTTTGCCGCTTCGATTACACATCTGGTGTTCCCAATTTTCTGCAGAAGGACAAGGGATCATTATGCAGCATGCATTTTCCAGTCTTTGAGCTCTATTTCATTTTCGCTTTTGTGTAGGGAGCCTTTTTTTACAGTTGAGGCGGTAGCTCTCTCACTCAAGGCGGTGGTGGCGGCGGTGCCTCGTCGTACCGGCGACGTCGACGCGGTATCAGCCACTTTGGCAGATGTCAAGGAGTTGTTTGAGTCACTGCTCTTGTCTGTTGTTGGCGCCAGTTGTAGTGCTCTGTCTGTGGTAAGGTGCCGATCCGTATGGCCGGGGGGATTGCATCTCTATCCGCAAACCATTCTCTGCATGTTCACAGTTCGAGACATTTTGTCCTGCATCGCCTTCTTGTTTTCTTGTGTAGAAATGGTTAATATGAAAACGGGAAGGAACGCACATTCGCTGGTCGAGAGAGACGGTGATTGGCGACGTGACAGGGCGTCGGTGGCCACCTGGACTAGCTATAGCCAGAGGTGGGTACTTACCTGCTTGAATGATTTTTGTGAGTAACGTGGTAATCGTGACTCTGAAACCTCCCTGTAATTGTTGACACCAGGGCCTTCGCCGGTTCTTAGTGCACTGTATTGTCTGTGGCAGGTCCCTTTCTGAACCCGATCCCCTGACTTATACTTCTTTGTTATTGCTGGCTGGTTTTCGGATTTCATGTGCTCAGCCTTGACGTAATTTGTCACACACTGTGAAAACATAATTTGCCACATAATTTGATCGGAGGGGTGGTGCCGCCATGGTAGACGGAGACTGTGCTGCGTCTTAGAGCGCTATGGCCACACATGTGCAGAGACCACCTCTTATGTGGCGGCTGATACGGGAATAGGCCGTGCGACGTGGATGCGGCGTCGGCCGCCTCCGAGAAACACACCGCTTAACGACATATTCTTTGTCGTCTCGTTACCCAGTGGACTGTTAGCGACAGGGCTTTTGGTGTTTGCGGCGTCCTCTTTCCTGGGATGATGGCCCTAGTGTCGCTTTTGATGTAACATTTTTATTTCGAGATGTTCTCCGGTGTTTGTAAAGAATGTGGATTGTTGGTTGGTCTCGATCCAATAGCCTATGATAGAAGGTACTAACCAAATGGTACTTCAATATTGATTGAAGTACTTAATTATTAAGGATAGAAAAGTAATTTTACACGCTGACCAGAATAGATCATGAGCAATGAAGGAAAGATGTAATTTACATTCTTTGATCTCATTTACTCGGAATTATTGAACCATTCCAAGGTGAGGTGAGCCGGCTCCGTGGAGTAGACGAGCAACATGTAATTTATATTGTTTGGTATGATTTACTTGGGGTCCATCGAGTAGCTAGGAACGTCTGCTATATAGGATATGGTCTATGTAGCGATAACATATATGAACACCCAGGTCATGGCAGTGCTCCGTTTCATATCAGATTTACATTGCCTAATTTAGATTTACTCATTATATTGTGATTCATAAGAGTTCTGGTGGCTGCCACTAATTTTTTAAACAACACGTGGTCAATGATAATATTCGAGCACATAGTGAATCTTCTTCTATCGCTTATATCGCCATTATTGACGTGATAAGCTCTTCAGTTGAAAAAGTGACGAAAGGAATCATCGAATATGATGATGAGACTAACTTGCCAATTAAAGCGATATGTCACTACGGCCCAAAAAGCTATTGAAATGATGGCCCGTCAATTACTCAGTTTGTTCTTTTCTTACTAAGGTTTGGATTGCTTGAATTGAACTTGTACACGATATCACCTTTTTTTCCATACCTTCCTATGGTTTCCTTACCCACCCATGTTAGTTGTAATGATAATATTTATTCCATACCCCTCCCTTAATAAGGTACATATCAAAATACATTCTCACACCTCTAGCTACCTTGCAAACACCGGAAAACTTCTCGTTTATGTTTCTTCTCTTGTAGTGGAAGGGTAAAACACGAATGAAATGGCTTTTGTGACGTGATGGTATGCTCACCGAATTCGTGTTATACATTTTATTTGAGTTGGAATTGTTATTTGTAGTCATCTCAATTTGTTATTAGACACTATACTTCAACAAATTTTACAAGAGAAGCTTAGAAAATGCAGTACTGTCGGGAAGATCCTGCTCATGTCGTGAACAAAAGGGCACGAAGGTAGTAGGTACTACTCTATATCGACTAGTTACTGATCGACAGAACATTTTTTTTCAAATCTTCTCAGGTATCCAGCAACCGTGGAAACCGTAAGGCAGGCCATAGGGGAACCTCACGCGCGCAATCTCTCCGAACGTCCTCGCGTCCAGCACGAGAGCATAGCCATTGCCATCGATGGTGCTCAAAATGGATATGACAACTCCTACACGCAGATTTAGTCAGCTAACAAAAGTTAATAACCTTGCATTGACGGTTCGATATATCTTGCACGAATATAATTTTGGTAAAATAACAATATGAAAGTGATGAACGGCGCAGTAAATAAACCGACCATCGTCTTCGTCAATTGCTCCCGGCTTGGCCACGAAGAAGGGTTCGGACGGCACGGCGCCCTCCTCGTGCCAGTTCTTGGCTGTCTTCGCCCCCAAATCGATCTTGGTGATCGTGTTGGGGAAGTTGCACGGCCGGCGTGCGCCGCAGGCGTAGGCGTACTGGTACTTCTTGCCGAGGTAGGCCGGGTTGATGCTGCACATGTCCATTCCTCGGCCGTGCTCTTCAGGATCGAGCGTCGTCTCCAGCTCGCCAAACGGACTGCCATCCAGCGGTATCTTGAACCGTCCAACCCTGCCGATCGATGCAACACCAGGAGCAGTGTCAATGGAATGAAATCGACTTGTGAGTTGTGACTTCCATTAAGGGTTATTACTGCTTGGAGCAACGTCCACAAGGTGCGTGTATTAATTCTATACCTGGCATCGGGCAAGACGTCCTTGTCCCTGAAGGATCTGAGTCTCTGGAGAACGAGCGTCTCGATGATGGCAGGGTCACCGTAGTGCTCGCAGCAGTCGACAATGACGGTGGCGGCCCGCCCGTCCTCGCGCGTCTCCTCGTAGGCGTTAATGAAGTGGATTGCCATGAACGGCGGCACCTCCACGCTTGCCACCTGCGACGGATGGGAGGATACGAAGAAATCATGCGCACATTATATTATATTGCCACCACGCTAGAACTATTTGGAGGGTTGTTACTACTACTATGGGTTAAAAGTCCATACTTTTGTTTCTTGTATGATGGGAGACTGGCTTACGAGTGTGTCCCTTAAAATGTAAAAACTTATTCTAGTAGGTGCAGCGACTTTATTTAGACCATTTGGCGTTGTAATGATATTTGTTTTGACAATGTCTACCTGTATACAAGTTGTTTTTAGAGGAGCATACTTGTTGTGGTTCTAGGCACTATTGCAGCGTGAAAAAGGTCAAGGAGGACATTCGGTCCTTGAGTGCGATGCTGGAGGTCGTCGCCTTAATTTTTTTTGCGAGTCATAGATGGAAATTCAATAATAGACTTGAGCCACCTTTGATTGTATTTTGCTCCTTTATCTCAGTCAAATGATTGCTATTGTAATAAGAAAACCCGGGGCTGTGTGCTTAACGTAGAGGCGTATTAGTGTAGGCGGTGGAGCCCGGAGAAGAGACGAGGTTAAGGTTCGGGTGCTGGGCCATAAGCGTGTTAGCCATTGTTAGGGTTCAGGGGAGACGGCCGCCACAACGTTGGGAGGCGACACGGAACTCGTAGGTGGTAGACGGGTGTCGGCACCACTACCATCGACCAGGCCCAAGAGATCGAGGAAGCCCAGCGAGGAGATACTCCGGCCCGGAATGGGCGAATGTAATAGGCTAGAAGTGGCCCAGGCCCAGGAGAGATTGAGAGCTATTTAAGGAACCCTACGAGTGTAAGGTGGAACTCGTCTAGAGACCACGAACCGAACCCGGCGGCGGCGGCAGTGGATTTCTGCCGGCCGAACCCTACTACCTCCGTTCGCCGTCCATCTTCGTGCTCGCCCCTTCCACCCGATCCGGTAGGCTCACATCTGGTATCGAGCTCTCCACCACCACCACCATACCTCGGCGCCCGTAGGGAGGGCGCCGGACCCGTCGGCGGCGTACCTCGAGCGGCCGCGGTACAAGACCCGGCAAGCCTCCTTCCTCCAAGCCATGGAAGATCGGTTGGCGCAGATCCTTGAGAAGCTCAAGGGGATCGACGAGTTGAAGACATCGGTGGCCGGCGTCGCGCGCTCCCGGGAGGAGATCGCGAAGTGGCGCTCGTCGACGGACCTTCGGATCCGGGATCCGTCGGCCGCCGTCGGTGATCTCCGTCTCCGGATGGCCACGGCGAGTCTTCCATCGGGCCGGTTAGGCCACAACGGATCCCACGATCACCGGGGAAGGCGATAGGGGTTGACGGCGCCCCTTTCCCTCCTCCGGTCACGGGTACTCACAACCCGCCTCTTCCATCCGTGTTACCGCGACCCCCTCCTGGATTCTTCTCCAACACAACCCAAACCTCCACCTCCGAAGCCCCACCTGCTCCGATCCAAACCCACTACACTCAACCACCCCCGGCCGATCCTAATTCCTTGAACCCAACCAACCGGATGACTGCGGGCTCCGTCAATCCTGCTCCGCATAGCGGCAGCCATTCCCTACCCAACATCTCCTTCCCACCTTTCGAGGGTGAGAACCCACGCCTCCGGAAGGCCCGTTGCGAAAACTACTTTGAAATGTTTTCGGTGCACCCCTCCATTTGGATTAAACTAGCCACCATGCACTTCACCAATGCGGCAGCCCTCCGGCTTCAATCCGTGGAGCGCCGCATCAAGGACCTCGGCCGGGACGGTCTTTGCGCTCTTCTCCGTTCCCGCTTTGGCCGCGACCAACAGCAAGCTCTCATTCGCCAATTCTATGCCATTAGACAAGCCACATCAGTAGCCGAGTACATTGAGAGGTTTGAATCCTTGATTAACCACCTCGCCTCTTATGAAGAAACCCTAGGACCATTGTATATCCTTACCCGATTCACGGAGGGGTTGCGGGAGGATATTCGTGCCGTAGTAATTGTGCAAAGGCCAAAAGATTTGGATGCTGCTTGTTCTTTGGCACTTTTGCGAGAGGAAGTGGCGGCAGGTCGCCGTCGAGAATTCCGACGCAGCGACCCCGGTTCGCCGGCGCCCGGGAATCAGAACCGGGCAGCACCACCCCTACCTCTCCCGGCGCCACCGAGCGGAGCGCCTCGACACCGGCCAAGCCGGATGACAAGAGGAGCGCCGAAGCTCCAAGGAACCAGCAATCAGCAACACGGGTGGCAGAATTGAGAGCCTATCGCAGGTCAAAGGGCCTCTGTTTTAAGTGCGGTGAGAAATGGGGTCAAGGTCATGTGTGTGGGTAAACAGTCCGAGTTACATGTTCCGGAGGAACTATTGCAAGCTCTGCAGTTGGAAGGTTCGGATGAGGCTGCGGGCGATTTAGTCTCCGAGGGTGGCGGTCTTTGTGCTATCTCGCAGCAAGCTATCAATGGAACCGAATCATCCAAGACCATCCGCTTACAGGGATGGATTGAAAACAAACAAGTGTTGATGTTGGTGGACTCGGGCAGCACTCACACCTTCATAAGTCACAAGATCGCAGCAACCCTCGGCAAGTCCCGGAACCTGTCGCAACCGATCGAGTCATGGTGGCCGATGGTGGTGAACTGGTTTGCAGCCACCACGTCCCGAGTTGTGAGTGGTGGGCACAAGGTTACAGGTGCAGGTCCAATATGCGGATTGTTAAGTTGGGTACGTATGATGTAATTCGGGAATGGATTGGCTTGAAGCCCACAGCCCCATGGAGATACACCGGCGCAACAAGGTTATGTCGTTTGCGTATGAGGGCAAGAAAATGACCCCGAGAGGCATCACTACAGCATCGTCATCGGTCCCGGCAGCAACGAGTGGCACGGTTGAGTGGTATGCAGCGGGATAATGCTCGTTATTCGCAGTCCAACTCCAAGTGGCTGATGAACAAGCTGCGGCACCGCTTTCCCCGAGGTTGCAGAGTTATTGAATCAATTCCAGGATGTATTCGAGGAGCCACGAGGACCGCCACCTCCACGGAAGTGCGACCACAGGATTCCCCCAATGCCGGGCTCAAGACCGGTCAAGGTGCGACCCTACCGTTACTCCCCGAACCGAAGGATGAGATCGAAAAGCAGATTAAGGAAATGCTTGGATAATGGCATAATTGAAGTGAGCTCAAGCCCTTTTGCATCACCGGTCGTATTGGTCAAGAAAAAAGATGGCGGGTGGCGCCTATGCGTGGATTACCGATTCCTTAACGCCATGACGAGTTGTGGGCAAGTTCCCTGTTCCCATCGTTGATGAGCTACTTGACGAGTTATGCGGCGCTCGTTGGTTCTCCAGGTTAGACCTCCGTGCCGGTTTCCATCGGATACGCCTAGCAGATGGCGAAGCTTACAAAACAGCATTCCGGACTCATCAAGGGCACTATGAGTACAAGGTCATGTCATTTGGGCTTGCTGGGGCACCGGGCACGTTTCAAGGAGCCATGAACGAGACCCCGGCACCGGTGCTTTGCGTCGTCGTGCGCTAGTTTTCTTTGACGATATCCTGGTTTACAGCAAGAATTTTCAGGAGCACCTTGCCGACCTTCGGGAAGTCCTCCTCCTCCTCCGTCAAAACAAGTGGCAAGTTAAACTCTCTAAGTGTGCATTTGCCCAACAAGAACTGCACTACTCGGGGCACGTCATCGGCGGCAACGGTGTGGCAACGGATGCATCAAAGGTCAAGGATGTGCGGAACCGGCGCGGCCCGCCACGAGTCAAGGAACTCCGAGGGTTCCTCGGCCTATCTGGATATTATCGCAAATTCGTGAGGAATTATGGCGTGATCAGCCGTCCCCTAACTAACTTACTTAAAAAACATGTTGTGTTTGTGTGGACGCAGGAGTCCGAAGAAGCATTCCGAGTTACTAAAGCAAGCTCTCATCGAAGCGCCAATCCCGGCTCTCCCTAACTTTTCGAAGCCCTTCGTCGTGGAGACGGATGCGAGCGACAATGGAGTGGGGGCCGTGCTTACTCCGGAGGGCCACCCCATCGCGTATCCGAGCAAGGCGTTGGGTCCCCGATCCAAGGGCCTCTCCACTTACGAGAAGGAGTGTATGGCGGTTGTCGGTGTGTGAGTACACCTCCAAATGGGGGCCTGTCAAGGCTCCCTTGGTATAGGCTCGGGAAGAGCGGATTTGCTCGCGCGTTAGCGTAGATGATTCAAGCGTGTAAGAACACGGAGAAGTTATCCAGGTTCGGGCCGCACCGGGTGCGTAATATCCTACGTCCCGCTCGTGTGTGTCCGTGTATTCTTCAATCTTCTCCCCTTTTACATCGGAGTCTCTCCTCCTTTTATAGGGTAAGGAGGAGAGCACCGTACAAGTACCGGGGGTACCCGGACGCCCGTGGGGGTCCGGTCCTTCCCGAGACATTCCGACACGATCCCGACTAAATCCGTTGCGATCTCTTCTCCTTGGTTCGCGCTCCGAATCTCTTCCATCCCATTGGGCGAGAATCCCCCGGCCCCGTAGCCGCGCGGCTTCCCGAGACGCGGCGCACGGGGAAGCCGCGCGCACGTCTTGTCGGGCTGCCGTGTCGCCGCAGGCACTCGAGTGCCGCATTAACTCCGGGTGGTTGGGGCGTCGGAGGAAACTACCGCGAGCTTCGTTCTCCCCCGACGCTCCCGCTCCTCCGGCTTCCGCGGGACTCGTGGACTTCGTGGCTTCGTGGGCTGCCCCGCCCGTGGCCTTCGTCTTCGTTCGTGGGCCGAAAGCAGCCCACGCGCGGTTAGGGGACCCCGATCCCCTACACCGACAGGAGCCCCCGGCCCGGCCGCCGACCCGCGGGGTCGGAGCAGGGATTGGGGCCACCCGTCGGTGCCGGCGCCGTTTGGGTTGCTCCGGGCGTGGCTCCCGAAGGAATCGGAGCCGCTTGGGCTGCCGGGGCACGACTGCCCCGAGGCGTCGCGTCGCTTCGGTTCGCGTGTGGTGGGCCCGCCCGGCGTCCGCGCTCAAGTAGGGGGTGGCCGGTTGCCCGCGAGCACGTCTTCCACTTCGCCCTTCGCCTTCCGTCTTCTCAACTTCCTTCTTGCCGCCGCGCTCCCCTTTGCCTTCTTCTCCGCCGATCCGCGCCACCGCTTTCGTCGCCGTTGTCGCCTGCCGTCAAGATGGCCCGCGGAAGGTCCTCCCCCGCCGCAGCGGTTCGCGCGCGCGCTCGCCGTCGGCGGATGCTCCGCCCACGGCAAAGTTGCCCGAAGCTAGGGTCGACATGTCGCGGCTTTCGCCCTTCTCGCCGGCGGACGGTGATAGGGCCGTTCGCGTTGGGGGGCCTTTGCCGCCGCCGACCGGAGGGCTGGAAATCCTCCACTTCGTATCCTTCGTCGTCGCCGGCGCCGTTCCCCCGCCTTCTCCGACTTCTTCCCGGAGGTGCTCCGGCGTATGGGATCCGCATGGCGCACCTCACGCCGAATGCGGTTGCGAAGGATTCGTGGGGGTGCAGCCGTGCTTCCCCATATTCCAACGCTACTTCAAGATGACGCTCACCAACGCCTCGGAGGTGATCGGGTGCGTCCGGCCGACCGCCCGGCCCGACAGCGGGTACATAGAGTACTCGCCAAGCAGCAAGGTGGAGGCATGGAAGAGGGCCTGGTTCGTGGTGCCGTACGAAAAGGACCTCCGTCGCCTCCGTGTCCCGCCGGTCCCGGCCCAACATTTGGCCGTCCGGGACGCCGTGCCCCGCCTTCCCGAAGGCATGATGCCGGTGGTCGACCGGATCGCGGCGCTCGCCGCGGCTGGCCTCGACTTCGCGCGGGGTGGTGCACGACTTCCTCGAGCGCAACATCGCGCCCCTTCGCCGTAGATCGGTCCCGTCGTGGATGTACCGGGACTTCAACTTCGCCGGCCGCACTCGCACGGGGCGGGCTCGGACCTGCCCGAGGCCGCCGTTGACGTCAAAAGTCGCCAACACACCGTTGTCCGGAGAGTCCACCGAAACCCCGGCCGACGCAGGGCCCTGTGCTCCCAACGGACCGGCTCGGCTCGCCGATTCTCGTGTGCTGCTGGTGCGTGCCGGATGGTTTTCCTGCAAACCAACAAAGACAATAAAAGGTGTAAAATTCCGGGTCATCGGCCCGGATAGACCGATGTACTGACCATGGCCGATTCTCGCGTAAGATACACAAAATCGGCCATTAACGAGGAGCAGCACGGCCCATCCATTTATGTATTAAATGCCAGGCAAACGAATCGTGATACAAACCGTACGAAATCGGCCGATGCTATAACATGCGATCGGTGGCTAGCAACCGATTTCGTCGGTAAGCGATCAAATCATTAAGACTTTGCGAGGATGCATTATCGAATAAAATGTAAACAAGGTAATTATTAATGGGATGTAATTAATTTGATAGCAAGAAGATAGTTTAATCATCAATTAGAGCGATGAATCGGCCGATCAGGCATCCGACCGATTCTCGCCATTGATTATAACAATGAGTTATTAGATCATATCTAGATGTATAATGATGATCAATGAAATCGTACTAATAACTCGGGTCCAAAGGCGGTTTTAACAGATTTTAGCTAATTGAACATAAAACAACTAATGAACGTGATAAGCAATCGGCTAAACACTCCGAAAGAACGAGTAAGACAAATACAACCGCACGAGATCCCGAATCGACCGGTCGCTCCAACGAGACGAGTCAATCGATGGCACGCGATCGGACCAGGTCTAACGACCACGCACGCCGGCCGATCCAGGACAAGCACGATCATAAACGCCTTAACTATGAAAGTAAATCTACACCCTAGCCAATCGGCTGCATGCGCCTAGGACAAGTCAACTATCGCAAAGGCAAACACGAGGACACGTCAACCGAATCCGCACGATCGAATCGGCCAAGATGTAAAAGAATTCTCATAGTGGCTATCGTGACTCGGACGACCGGATCCGAGCCAATCGGCGTTGCGAGCAAAGGCTGGGACGGGAAGGCAGGACAAGTCAAACTACCTCCACCACGAGCCCGGACCGGGTCGACTTGACTCATCCCGACCGATACTCACTACGACGATCAAGAACAGATCCGGTCGCCGGATAACTAGCAATTAAGCCATCTAATTACGAACAATGCGCCGAGAACTAGACGACATAATTACCTTATCAAGCCAACGTGTTGTCGACCGGAGCCCCGAAGATCCCCGCGCGAAAACGAGTAAAGACTTGACGAGAAAATTAGGGTTTGGCGATGCGCCGAAAGTTGTATTGGATGTGAATCGAGTTTACGAGGTTACATCTAAGTACAAATTTATACCCGGCACAAAGAATCCTACTCGGACCCTCTTCGGGCCGATCTCCTAACCGACTAGGATCCTTTTTTCAAAATTAAACTATTATTTCTAATTTTACAACGTGGGCCGGGCCCATCAATGTTATGCTCTTCCGTTGGCGTCCGCGCACGATTCTCGGGAGGGACGCGCCCTTTACTCGCCCAAGCGGCCGTCGGCCTTCCGCCCACCGGCCCTCTTTGACCTATAGTCGGCGACAATGGGTCCCTTGGTCAAAAACCGGCGTCAACGGCCGCGAAGCGGTTCGCCTACTCCACGCCGACCGGGAAGAAGTGGGCCGCCTCCTTCGCGTACCCGGAAGGTGCCGAGCCCCTTCATCGGTCGGCGAACAAGCGCGCCGTCCTCGACGAGCATGTCCCGACCGGGGCCGCTCGGGTTTCTTAACCCGGTCCCGGCTCCCACTCCCGGTCTCCGGTACCCGGAGTCACGGCTTCCTCCGACCCGGGTGCGGCGGCCGCCTCGGGGGTGCCTCCGGAGCTCCGGGTGGTAGCCCCGGCGCCGCGAGGCCTGCTCCGAGCGCGCGGGACAAGGGCAAGGGGAAAAGGTCTCCGTCGCCCCCTCCTCCGACTCCTCCGGCCCGCCCGCCTTCCACGGAAGCGGGCCCGGCGAGCTTCGCCGGCGCCGGTGACGGGGGCCGCTCCACCGGAGAAGTCCCTGCAGCCCGCACCGGCGCAAGCGACCGGGTGGACGCGCGACGGTAGGAAGCTTTCCACTCTTTTTACTTAAGCTGCGTGCTCGGTGTGCTGCGCTTCGACTCACCGTAGGCTGATGGTTGCGAAACGTGTTCGATTTGCTTTGTTTGCGGGACTGTCCGGATCGAGCTGGACCCGGACCTGGTCCCTTTGAACCCCAAGGCGGCCGGTGCGGCTCCGGCGGTCGGAGCGGAGGACGGCGCGGGAGGGGCAACGGGTGCCCCTGAAGAGGTGGCCGCGGGTGCTCCCGAGGAAGAGGTCGCGGACAGTCCCGCGGAGGTGGCCGCAGGTGCCGCCGGAGAAGGGGCCGCGGACACTCCCGAGGAGGTGGCTGCAGGTGCCACCGAAGAGGAGGCCGCGGGTGCCCTCGCCGGCGAGGAGGCTGCGGGCGCCCTGCCGGAGAGGAGGCCTCGGGTGCCTCCGCCGGAGCCGACCTTGGCCGGGTGTCACCTCCTCCGCCGGGGACGTGCCGGGTGCTTTCCCGATCGGTGCTGCCGGGCGTCCACCACGGTCTTCCACTCCACGGCCGGGTGCCGGCGCCGCCAGCCCTATAGTGTCTGGAGGGGAATGACTCCCCTCCGCGCGTTCGGTCGGAGCCGGGGACGGTGGTCGGCGGAGACACTTCGTCGACCGCCGCCGCCGGTAGGGACCGTGGGCGCGCCGGACGTGGCCGGAGCGGGTCACCTTTGGGTCGCTCGGGCGGCATGGGTCGCCACAAGATTGGCGATGTGCTCGGGGAGGCCACCCGGTCGCTTCTTGCCATGAAGGCGGCCGTGGAAGAGGCGGATGCGTCCCCGGAGGACCGGGAGGCCGCGCCGGCCGAGCGCGAGGCGGAGGTGGCGGAGGCCCGGCGGGCCCCGGAGACGGCCGTGAAGCTGGCCCAGCAGCGAGTATCGGCGTCGCATGGAGGAAATCCAGCACGAGCTGGACCAAGCCGCCGGTATCGGCGATCGTGCCGCCGAGAAGCCGCGTGACGCCAAGGCCCGCGAGGCTGAAAGCATGACCCGCCTCCGTGACGTCCCGGAGCGGGAGCGTGCCGTGCAGCTCCGCGGCGCGCAGCTGGAGGAGGCGGAGGCCCACATGGACCTCCGTGAGGCGGCCGTGACCCGTCGCGAAGTCACCGCGGCGGCTCGCGAGGAGGAGCCGAAGGAGCGTGCCGCCGCACTTGCCCTTCGGGAGGCTGCGCCGGGCGAGCGGGAGCGCGCCGTCGGAGCGGCCGAGGCGAGGGTGCAGCACGTCGCTGACTCCTTGGCCTCCCAGGAGGCGGCGCTTAGGGGACGCGAGGGCGCCCTTGCTACCCGGGAGGAGCAGGTCCGGCTCGCGAGAACGAGGCCGCCGTCCGTAAGGAAGCCTTGGAAACGGAGGCGGTCCGTCTCGCACGGGCCGAGGAGCAGGTCCGCGGCATCGCCGACGGGTTGGCGCACCGCATCCGCGAGGAGACCCTCGCCGGGGCCCGGAAGGCCTTCGCCGTCGAGCTTAAAGCGATGGAGAAGAGCCGGGATGAGTACCGCCGGCAGGTCGAGCGGTTGGAGGCCCGGTTGAAGAAGTCGGGTCGCGGCTCTTCCGCCGCAGCCGATGGCGATGACCTCCGGCGGCAGCTCGCGGAGGCACGGTCCCAGCTCGAGGAGTCCGAGCTTCGGCGCGTTGAGCCGACCGAGCGGGCGACGGAGCCGGCCACGGCGGCCCGGACGCAGGCGGAGATCGCCGCCGAGGTGCACCGGGCTGTTTCGTCGGCGATCGCTCGAGGCGGGTCCGCCTCGTCTTCCCGAGCCCCTTGACCGCGGCGCGACCGGGTACGCCTTCGCCATGCGGGGGTGGTTGACTCTCTAAGCAGCCTCGAACACCCGGGTGGCGGAGGTCCCGGAGGAGGAGGGGTGGCAAACCATAGCCGCGGCCCCGGATGAGGTGCCGGCGAACGCGCCGGTGCCGGTGCCCGGTTCCCGCTCCCGGCCGTGGTGAACGGCGACGTCCCTCGCGGGTGAGCACGCCGCGGCCAAGGCGCAGGCACACGCCGTCGCCCGTGCCTTTGCCGACGGCTTCAAGCGGGGCTAAGTGCCCGCTTCCTCCACCTGCGCGTGGCTCTGCTCGGCGCCCGTGCCTTTTGTTTGTAATGAACCTGTTCTCCCGTGTAAGCTAGAAAGTTAAGTTCAAACTTATCGTTGTCAATGAAAAGCTTAAACTGGTTGTTCCTTCGTTCCGTGCGATTGTCCGCGTGTGCCGTGTAGTCGTAGGCCGTTTGGTAATTCGTAGTTGTGCTTAGAGCGCGATTCGCGGCGCCCGAGCCTCAACTAGCCAAAACGCCTTCCGGCTTTCGACTAAGTCGTTGACCTGCCTTGCCCGTCGGAGGAAAACAAGGTCTTAAACATGCACGACCGCGGTCCCGCGAGAAGTGGGAAAAGAAGCGACCGGGCGCTCGTTTTTCATTTAAAGCACGTTAGTACAAGTGCCGTGGCGATCGTGGCCGTGGCGATAGGACTTCCGGTACTACCCAGGACCATTGGCTACGGAATATTCTAAGGGTAGAATTTCTTTAGGTGCTCAATGTTCCAAGCGCTTGGTTCCGGTACCCGTCCTCCGACTCCAGCCGAACGGATCCCGGCGGGTGACGGCAGTGACGAGGAAGGGCCCTTCCCACATGGGAGTTAGCTTATCCTTGCCTTCACGCGTCCGAGCCCGTCGGAGGACAAGGTCTCCCGTTTGCAACTCCCGGGCGCACGCGCCGCCGGTGGTAGCGGCGCAAGCCCCGGAGGTACCTCGCGCTTCGCAGAGAGTACTCGCCGTCTTGCCTCCTCGAGGAGGTCAATGTCGTCGTGCCGCCGGTGCTTTGGTCGCCTTCGTCGAATGCGGCGACTCGGGGGCTATTGAACCGGATCTCCGTGGGTAGCACCGCCTCCGCACCGTACACGAGGAAAAAGGCGTTTCGCCCGTGGCTCGACTCGCCGTGGTGCGCAGGGACCAGAGCACGGATTGGATCTCGCTACCCACTTGGAGCCTTTCTTCTTCAACGGGTCAAATGATCTTGTTTTCAAACCCTTGAGGATTTCTCCGTTGGCGCGTTCGACTTGGCCGTTGCTTCGTGGGTGGGCTCTTGAGGCAAAGCAGATCCGGGTGCCGAGGGAGTCGCAGTATGCTGCGAATGCGTGGCTCGTGAACCGGGTCCCGTTGTCCGTGATGATCCGCCGCGGCACCCCGAATCTTGCAATGACATTCTTCATGAATTTGACCGCCGAGTTTTGGTCTATCTTTGTCACGGCCTCCGCTTCTACCCACTTCGTGAACTTGTCGATGGCCACGTATAGCCACCCGTACCCACCCGGGCAGCCGGAAATGGCCCTACAATGTCCGGACCCCAAACCGCGAACGGCCAGGATAAGGGAATTGTTTGAAGGGCTTGAGCGGGCAGGTGCGTCTCGCTTGGCGTGAAACCGGCATGCCTTGCATTGTTGCACCAGCCTGGTGGCGTCCTCGGAGGGCCGTCGGCCGCAGTAACCCCGCCGAAAGGCTTTCCCGACCAGCGTGCGGGGAGCGTGGTGGCTGCCGCACTCGCCCTCGTGGATCTCAACGAGTATGTCGTTGCCTTCTTCCATCTTTACGCACTTTAGCGTAACGCCATTGGCACCGCGCTTGTATAGCCCGCCATCGACGATGGCGTATCGCTTGGCTTGGCGGGCTAGGCGTTCCGCGTCCGTGTCGTCTTCCCGAAGGATGTCGTGACGCAGGTACCCGAGGATGTCGTCCATCCAGCAGGCGTCCCGCGGCTCGCCGGCAAGCGCTTCTTCGCTATTCTCGCGTATGCCGCAGATCCCGCGGGTGCGCCCGCGCTTTGTTGTTGCCGTCTCGGAGCTCGGTCGGCGTCGTAGGCCGAAGGGGATGTCAAGATCTCCATGAACGTCCCGGTGGGATTGGAGCTCGAGTAGAGGCCACCCGGGATAGCTCGTCGGCAATATGATTGTCGCCGCGAGGTACGTGAAGCACCTCGAGGCCGTTGAACTTCTTTTCCATCCGCCCGACCGCCGCGAGGTATGCAGCCATCTCGCGGGTCGTTGCACTGGTACTCCTTGGACACCCGGTTGACGACGAGTTGCGAGTCTCCCTTGGCGAGGAGGCGCGTGACCCCGAGGTCGGCCGCGATCCGCAACCCCGCCAGGAGAGCTTCGTATTCCGCCATGTTGTTGGTGCACCGGAAGTGTAGCCGGACCGCGTAGCGCAGCTCGTCGCCGGTCGGTGACAGCAGCAGCAACCCTGCTCCCGCACCGTTGAGGGTGAGGGAACCGTCGAAGAACATCGTCCGGTGGTCGCCGGGCGCGTCGCATCGCTGCACCCGGTGCTAAGCTCTTCCCGCTCGATCTCTCGGGGTGGGCGTCCACTCGCCGATGAACTCGCCTAGAGCCCGGCTCTTGATGATGTGTGTGCCGAGGAAGGACAAGTCGAACTCCCCAGCCTCCACGGCCCATTTGGCCACTCGCCCGGCCGCTTCCCCGTTGCGCAAGCATGGTCTCCGCCGGTGCCGTAGTTACCACCCGGACGGGATGGCCTTGAAAGTAGTGCCGTAACTTCCGGGACGCGATAAGTACCGTGTAGAGCATCTTTTTGAACCGTGGGTACCGTGTCTTGGCATCCCGTAGGACTTCGCCGATGAAGTACACCGGCGCTGAATGCGCCGGGTGCGAGGTTCTCGATTCCGGAAGGTCGCTCTCGCTCGTCGTGGGAGACGGGGCCGGAGCCCCCGGTGGTGCGGTGGTGACGCAATGGTCGTCGTCGAGGGCAGCTGGAGTGGATCCCGCCCCGCCCACAATGTGAGACGTGGTCGGAGCCGGAGCCCCCGGTGGGGTGGGATCAACGCGTCCATCCTTATCTTTCCGGTCGTGGTCCCCGCTTCGCCCAAATCATGCGACGAGGTCGGAGCCGGAGCCCCGGGTGAAGCCGGGGAGCCACGCCGTCCGCAGGAGTCGTTGCGCCGGGGACCGCCCGGTGCCCCACCCGGCAGGCCGGCGCGGCCGCGTCGCGCGCCATGTCGTGAGTGAGAGCGTCCGTAGACCCCGGGTGCTCCAGCGCCGCGAGCTGGTTGCGGGCGGAGCCCCGGTCCGCCTCGATCCGCCGCCTTTGAGCCATCAAGGCACCCGCGTTTGCTGGTTCGCCGGGAACCGTGGGGCGCTCGCTTCCAGCCCGCTCGACCACCAGGGCCGCACCGACAACTTGCGGGTTGGCCGCTATGTACAGGAGCAGTGGTTCACCCGGTTCCGGGCGACTAGAACGGGCGCAGAGGATAAATAGCGCTTCGAGGTCTTGCAAGGCTTCATTGGCGTCCCGAGTCCACTCGAATTTGTCCGTCCTCTTCATCGCCTTGAACAGCGGGAGAGCACGTTCGCCTAGGCGTGAAATGAATCGGCCAAGGGCCGCCATGCTCCCGGCCAGGCGTTGCACGTCCTTGAGCCGCTTTGGGGGCGGATTTCTTCGATGGCCCGGATGTTCTCGGGGTTTGCTTCGATCCCGCGGTGCGAGACCAGGAAGCCGAGTAGCTTCCCGCCGGTACGCCGAAGACGCACTTCTCCGGGTTGAGCTTCACCCGGTTGCGGCGCAGATTGGAGAAGGTCTCCTCTAGGTCGAACAGGAGAGACGGTGCTTTGCGGCTCTTGATGACCAAGTCGTCGACATACGCCTCTACGTTCCTCCCGATTTGCGAGTCCAGGGTTAGGCGCATGGCTCGTTGGAACGTGGGGCCTGCGTTTTGAGACCGAAAGGCATGCTTACGTAGCGAAAGCTCCCCGCGGGAGTCATAAAAGCAGTCTTCTCCTCATCCTCCTTAGCCATACGGATGTGGTGGTACCCGGAGTACGCGTCCAACATGCAAAGCAGGTCGCAGCCTGCGGTGGAGTCTACTACGTAATCTATCCGGGGCAACGGAAACGGGTCCTTCGGGCAAGCCTTGTTCAGGTCGGTGTAGTCCACGCACATTCGCATCTTGCCGTTGCTCTTGGGCACGACCACCGGGTTGGCGAGCCACGTCGGGTGCGTGACTTCCCGGATGAACTTGGCCTCCAGTAGCCTCTTGACTTCGGCCCGGATGAAGTCCTCGCGCTCGGGGCTTGGCGCCTCGCCCGCTGCTTCACGGGTCTTGCGGCGGGGTCGACCTTGAGTTGGTGCTCAATCACCCTCCCGGGTATGCCCGGCATGTCCGAAGGATGCCGGACAAAGATGTCGCTGTTTGCTTGGAGGAAGGTGATGAGCGCGAGTTCCTATTTCGGGTCGAGGTCACCACCGATGGTGGTGGTCTTGTCCTCCGAGCCCCCGAGTGAGATCTTCTTGGTAGACACCTCCCCAGGAGCCGAAAGCTTTGCCCGCTTGGGGCCGGATTGCGCCGCGGGCTTCTCCGGGGTGTCGCGCGCTCTCTTCATGCCGGTGTCCTCCTCTCGCTGCCATTTCGGCCGCCAAGATGTCCTCGAGGCAAGCCATCGCCTTGACGAGCATCCGCCCTCTCCACGATGACACCCTTCGGGCCCGGCATCTTCGGCGTGAGGAATGCGTGATGCGGGATAGCCATGAACCGGTTGATGCCGGGTCTCCCAATGATGGCGTTGTAGGGGAGGCCGATGTCCGCGACGTCGAAGAGGAGCTTCTCCGTGCGGAAATTGTCCCGGTGCCGAAGGTGACCGGGAGCTCAATCCTACCCAAGGGGCGGGAGCTACCCGGGAGCACGCCGACGAAAGGGCGCGAGGGCTGCAGCTCGGCACGCGCCCACCGGCAGAGTCGTAGACTTTCGGGGTGATGAGGTTGAGGCTCGCGCCTCCGTCGATGAGGGTGCGCCCCACCTTCTTGTTGCGGATGGTGGGCGACACGACCGTGGGGATCTTCCCTTGGTGTTGTCCGGACCCACCATGTCGCTCTTGTCGAAGGTGATGGGAACGTCCGCCCACTTCAGCAGGGGAGCCGCGGCCTTGCCCTCGGTGATTGCGAGGACCTCGCGGCGGAAACGCTTGGCCTCGCTTTTGGACGCGAAGCTCGATGAGCCCCCGCCGATCACGGCGACGGAGTCGTCCGCGCTTTGGTACGCCTCGACTTCCTCTTTCTCCTCCTCTTTCTCCTTCTCGGCCTTCTCGGCCGCCCGCCGCTCGTCGCGCCGTTTGATGCTCGCCTCGGATATAGCGGCACTCCGACCGGTCGTGGTCGTTGGTGCGGCGGAAGTAGCACGCGAAGGTTCCCGGGGATTTAGCCGGCGACTTGCCGGCACCCGCGGGAGGTGGGCGTCGCGCCCCCGGGGGACGGGCCTCCAGCCGCGGCCACTTCTTCCGCCTTACGCTTGCGCGCAAGGTTCTTCTTCTCGCTTCTTGGAGAGGGTGCCCCCGGACTTGGGAGAGGAGGTACCCGGGTTGGATTTTGCCGGCGGGTCGTGCCACGCTTGGGCTTCTCGGCGACGGGCGCATCCGTCGGCCAACCGGAAGAGGTCCGTGACCGTCTCCGGCTGGTGTACGCCCGGCTCGCCCAGGATGTCCTTGTCTCGGACGCCGTGGCGTAAGGCGGAGAGCACCCGGGAGGGGTCGATGCGCGGGATGGTGTTGCGGACTTGACCGAAGCGCCGCATGAACGCTCGCAGCCGTCTCGCCCGGCTTCCGGACGATGCGGTCCGAGTCGATCCGGCTTCCCGGACGCTTCGCCGTTCCTTGGAAGTTGGCCATGAACTCCCGCACAGGCTCTTCCAGAGCCGATAGACTCCGGCGCCGTGTTCATGAACCATGACCGAGCCGAGTCCTTGAGGGCCGGTAGAAGTAGTTGGCCATGATGTCCTCCGAGCCGCCGGCCGGCTTTGACGGCGGTGGAGTAGATCTCGTAAGAACTCGTCGGGGAGCGAGTGCCGTCGTACCTTCTCGGAAGGTCCGGACGGAACTTGCTAGGCCACGTGACGTCGCGCAGTGCGCTTTGAGAGGGCCGCGCAGCCCCCGAGGAACGAGGGGTCGAGCTCCTTTCTCTTGCGCTTGGGGTGGCGCTCCGGGGACGTCTCCGCTTCCGGCCGTCGAGGTTGTGGGCGGAGGTGCGCTCACGCTCGCGTCCCGCTCGCGCGAGCGCTCGATGCCGACGCGTGCGTCCTCCCTCGCGGCGGCGCTCGTTGAGGTCGTTGCGCAGGTCGCGATGCCCCCGCGCTCGCGGGGAGTGGACGGAGAGCGAAGCCGCCGGCGGGCGCGCGTCCTTGGCGATGTTGGCGCGGCGGTTGTTGTCGGCCGGTGGCTCGCTGCGGCCGGAGTGACGGTCCCGCCCGGCGCTTGGCTCCGCGCCGTGTCCGGAGCTTGCCTACTCCGGTAAGCCACTCCCTCGCCTGCTCTCCCCGCCGCCCCGCCGGCGGGTTGTTGAGCATGGTCTTCACGGCGGTCGTGGGGTCGTCCCCTTCTTCTTCCCGGAAGAGGCGACGCGCAGCTGGCACGCTCGGACGCAGCGGCGTGACGGCTTGGGCGTGGCGGTCGGTGCCGCGCCGGTCCTCTCGCTGCATGTCCGGCAGCCGAGGTGCCGGGACGATTGTCGTGGCGCAGCGGCCCGCGCGATGACGGTCGCGGCGACGGCGCCTCGTGGACGCCTCGGCCGGAGACGCTATCCTCCGCCCGCGGCGTGCCCGAAGATCTCTCGCATGGTTGCAAAGCAAGGTTTCGCAGCGCAAAGCGAAATCTACGCGCTCCCCCTACTCGGCGCGCCAAATGTCGGTGTGTGAGTACACCTCCAAATGGGGGCCTCGTCAAGGCTCCCTTGGTATAGGCTCGGGGAAGAGCGGATTTGCTCGCGCGTTAGCGTAGATGATTCAAGCGTGTAAGAACACGGAGGAGTTATCCGAGTTCGGGCCGCACCGGGTGCGTAATACCCTACGTCCCGCTCGTGTGTGTCCGTGTATTCTTCAATCTTCTCCCCTTTTACATCGGAGTCTCTCCTCCTTTTATAGGGTAAGGAGGAGAGCACCGTACAAGTACCGGGGGTACCCGGACGCCCGGTGGGGGTCCGGTCCTTCCCGAGACATTCCGACACGATCCCGACTAAATCCGTTGCGATCTCTTCTCCTTGGTTCGCGCTCCGAATCTCTTCCATCCCATTGGGCGAGAGTCCCCCGGCCCCGTAGCCGCGCGGCTTCCCGAGACGCGGCGCACGGGGAAGCCGCGCGCACGTCTTGTCGGGCTGCCGTGTCGCCGCGAGCACTCGAGTGCCGCATTAACTCCGGGTGGTTGGGGCGTCGGAGGAAACTACCGCGAAGCTTCGTTCTCCCCCGACGCTCCCGCTCCTCCGGCTTCCGCGGGACTCGTGGACTTCGTGGCTTCGTGGGCTGCCCCGCCCGTGGCCTTCGTCTTCGTTCGTGGGCCGAAAGCAGCCCACGCGCGGTTAGGGGACCCCCGATCCCCCTACACCGACAGCGGTCCTCGTCGGCGGTCGACCGCGGCGGCCGTACCCGCAGCACGGAGAGCCTCGCCCACCTCGACGACCAACGGTTGTCCACGCCGTGGCGGCGCCGGGCCTTCACCAAGCTACTCGGCCTCCGCTACCGCATCGTCTACAAGAAAGGCGTCGAGAACAGAGCAGCCGACGCTCTGTCACGACGGCCGACTACGGCCGGCGCGGAGCTTCTCTCGACCTCGGTCCGCCACCCATCCCGGCTCGATGAAGTGATCGGCGGGTACCAGCAGGACCCGGCTGCCCGCTCCATGCTCCGGCGCCGGCCCCGGCGGCCGACCCGGAAGGACCTTACAAGCTTCAAGAGGGCATCATCTTCTTCAAGGGCCGCGTGTGGCTCGGCCACAACGAGGCACTCCAACAACGGGTCTTGCAAGCTCTCCATGCATCGCCGACAGGCGGCCACTCCGGTATCCCGGTGACGACACGTCGAGTGAAGGGCATGTTCGCTTGGCCGGGCATGAAGACCACCATCCGCGACTTCGTCCGTAGCTGTTCCGTGTGCCAACAGAGCCAAGCCGGAGCGCGTTCGGTACCCGGGTCTTCTTCAACCACTCCCGGTTCCCGAGCACGCTTGGCACACGGTGACCATGGACTTCATCGAGGGGCTTCCAACTTCGGGCCGCTTCAATCGCATCTTCGTCGTGGTCGACAAATTTTCCAAGTACGCCCACTTCGTGCCCCTCAAGCACCCCTTTACAAGCACTATCTCGTCGCAATGGCTTACATTACCCACATCTACAAATTGCATGGACTCCTCGAATGCTATTGTGTCGGATCGCGACCGCATTTTCACAAGCACGCCGTGGCGCGAGCTGTTCCGACAAGCCGGCGTCGACCTCAAGATGAGTTCGGCGTACCATCCCCGGACGGACGGCCAAACCGAGCGGGTCAACCGAGTGCCTCGAGACATACTTGCGCTCGCTTCGTCCATGCTTGCCCGTGTAAGTGGCTACACCGGCTACCCCATGCGGAGTTCCGGTACAACACCCGCTTCCATTCCGCTCCGGGCAAGTCACCCTTCCGGGTACTCTATGGCCACGAGCCACGCCACTTCGGCATCGATGGCACGGAGACATGCACCAGCCTCCGACCTCCAGCAGTGGCTTCGGGAGCGAGCTCAAGTCAATGACCTGCTCCGCCTCCACCTACAACGAGCACAAAACCAAATGAAGTCTCAAGCGGACAAGAAGCGCTCGGAACGCGAATTCCGGTGGGCGACCAAGTCTACCTCAAGCTGCAGCCTTACGTCCGGACGTCGGTCGCCGAGGCGGGCTAATCACAAGCTCGCCTTCCACTACTTTGGGCCGTACCCCATCGTCAAACGCATCAACCCGGTCGCCTACGAGCTACAACTTCCGCAGGGCAGCAGCATCCACCCGGTCTTCCACATCTCGCAGCTCAAGCGCGCCATCAAGCCGAACACTCCGGTCTGCGGCTCTCTTCCCGGGCCGATAACTCCTTCGGCGTCCCGCTCAAGATCCTCGACAAGCGCAGCAAGAAAACAGCAACGTCGACTCAAGCAACAAGCACCGGTGCATTGGTCCGGCACTCCGAGCGAAGCGGCTACATGGGAGAACATGGAGGATCTTCGAGCTCGTTTTCCCTCGGCACCGGCATGGGGTCATGCCGCTTCTCAAGGAAAGGGGGATGTCGAGCACCGCTACCATCGACCGGCCTAAGAGATCGAGGAAGCCCAGCGAGGAGATACTCCGGCTCGGAATGGGCGAATGTAATAGGCTAGAAGTGGCCCGGGCCCGGGAGAGATTGAGAGCTATTTAAGGAACCCTACGAGTGTAAGGTGGAACTCGTCTAGAGACCACGAACCGAACCCGGCGGCGGCGGCGATGGATTTCCTGCCGGCCGAACCCTACTACCTCCGTTCGCCGTCCATCTTCGTGCTCGCCCCTTCCACCCGGTCCGGTAGGCTCACAACGGGCGACGGGCAGTGTGGGCGGTGGAGGAGCAGAGTAGAAAGAAGGTGTGGTGCACGGAGGAGGAAGAAGAGCCGCTTTCCAACCGGCGTCGTTCCGACAGCCCGACAGCCGGTCGACGCGTGGTTGACGACGGCGCCCGGTCGCCTAAGCGTGTGATCGGTCGCGCGTTAACCACGCCCTTTCCATTTTAAGAGACGACAAAGATGAACGATGTTGACGTCTTAATTACCGTCTTTCCGGTGGATCCGCACATGACATGCATGTAGCTACCGGACGCCGGCAGCCGATCGAAGGCGTAGAACGGCACAAGCTCGGACTTGATTAGGCTGCCGGCCGAGTACCGGAGCGGCATCTCCGGGATGACGACGTAGTTCTCCGTGACGGCGAACGAGTGCATCCAACCCGGCGTCGGCCCGCCGCGGCAGTCCACTCTCCCGATCACCCTCCTCTCGTTGCTTCCGGCTGCCATGGTCACGACCAGGTGGCCGAGGCCCGGCGAGATCCGGCGAGCACCGTCGGGAACTCGGACTCGGTCAAGATCGGGTGCGCGGATTGTATCATCATCATCCCGCCGCCCAGCTTGTCCTCGTACTTGAACCTGCCGATGGTGTCGAGCGTGTCCGGGTCGATGAGGATGGAGCTCTTGGTGGTCTCCGTGAGGCACATCCGTTAGCAACCCAGCCTAGTCTCAACTCACAATAGCAATCGATGAACAAGTATTTCGGGTACAAATGGGGATACACGATCTCGGGGAGGAGGGAGATCAAGCACGAAGTGGGATGAGTACTAGAACCCTTGGCCTAGAGGAGGCTAGAGGAGGAGATGAGGATCTAGAGGTTGAAGAAGCCGTAGCTTATTCCGATAATGTTTGTTGATTGATTGATTCCCTTTCTCCTCCGATGCTTGGTCCTTTGTATGCTGGCCGAAGTCTACCTTGACATGTGGATTGGGCCTCACGGTCCATGGGCCACGGTGGTCCCTAACATTCCCCTCTTCTTAACGTCGAGCTTGTCCTCAGCGGACGTAAAAGAAACTTCACCGTTGCAACTTCCTTGTTGTCCAGCATATACTCACTATTATCTGTCATAATGTGATGCTTCCAGTTCGGAGAACATCATCGGAGGATCATGCTTGCAGCTCTTGAAAAAGCTTGCTCGTGATGTTCGCTTAAGCCTCACAGAAATCTTTAGCTTATCCCAGTGAGATTGCACTCCTTTATTTGTGTAAGAGCTGAAATCGACCATGTTCCC
The DNA here is from genome assembly GCA_031894775.1 of Chloris gayana. NCBI lineage: Eukaryota > Viridiplantae > Streptophyta > Magnoliopsida > Poales > Poaceae > Chloris > Chloris gayana. Next base: position 48,229 of record JAUNZO010002763.1, read on the forward strand.
TGCAAAGATCGAACACCTGCCATTGTGCTTAAAAGATTTAGTGCCTCCTGGTTCTTCTATATTCCTCGGTTCAGAATCCATTTCAGACTTCAATACAGAAGAGAACACCATAGAAACACCGACACCCCGACTACAAGCAGGAATATGAACCTTGTCATAATTTTCTCCTAGGTCACATGCCATCCGGACAACGCATATCACAGATTTAATTGTTGCCTTGCCTCCGAAACATTGAATCAAAGGACAATAATAGCCAGCATATGCAATCTGCACAATTCCAGTGTGTACCAGCTTCTTAGGATGAGTGCATTGTATTCCATTACTTGAATCTTGCTTGTCCGAATACCTGAATAAGCTGAAATGAGCTAGGAATTTTAAATAAGCTTGGTAGCATCCCTAGATCCCATAGACCAAGAAAATCAGTAAACATCACTTCTTGCCAAGTTCGAAGTTGCCAACTTTCCATTCCAAAAATCTCTCGTGTAATGATGTTTCTTGTATATACTATACCACAAATGCCATCACACTTCTGCTGCCCCGATATTGGTATATGCTCCCCGAAAGAAAACATATCACCGATGCACCATATTCTCAATGTTGTTCCAATCGAAGTGTATGCAGTGAATATAATGAACACCGTAATCTGCACATTAGTTGTCGACCTTCAGAGAGATGAATATAACACTTATCTCTCCATGGTGCTTGAGACATACTCAGCACACAACCACTAGATATCACGTGATCGATAACTCGACCACTATGCAGCCATGGTACAAAGGATTTCCTGAATCCCACAGTAGATATGAACATACGCTCAACTCTTGGATCTTGGCCCCGAACTTTGACCAATGGCACATATCAGCCCAACCGACACTAGCCTTCTCAAGTAACCATATCGGATAAAGAATTATCATCACCATGCCTCTGCTGCTATATGCACCTTTCTCATCAGGATTTCCATAATTGACAACCTGTACCATTGCAAACAGCTTCCGTGGTGGCTTCCATAATTTGGGATATAGCATTGATCGCAACTTATAATGCACAAGTGATTTGTATGCATAATCGGACAGCTTGCACTGAATAGTTCCACTTAAGAAACTCTAGCCAACAGGCAGGTCCACACAAGCTAGCATAGCTCATCGAAAAATGCAACTCGAAGACTAACAAACACTTGACAAGTGAGGATCATCACCAATAATATCTACTTGACACCCCTTAATCCAGAAAAATCTGCAACTAGCACCACACTTCCGATGTACTTGTACTTCAAAAAGTGTACATCCTAGACTATAAGCAAGCACCGAAAATGGAGCACGACCAACACTACTCACCGATATCACCAAGCATGTTCCGTTGAGGACGAATCAACCATGGTGGTTTCCAAACAAAACCGACATCCCAATTACTAGAACATGCATCGCTTGAAGTGAAAAATGGCCATGGCAATGGACGAATGATAGCACTCGTCACACCAAATCTCCAACAACACCGGTGGCGGCCATGGTTTCCAATCAACACACGTCACCGGCAGCTCCCATAAAAATACTAGATCACACTCGCTTGATCTCAAAACTTGGGATGATAAGAGTGGTACTTACAACACTCGTAGGCCCCCGAACTCCCAGGACAAGCGTGTCATCCAACTCAATCTCGTAGGGCAACAAAGTGACGTCACAAGGTGCAGTGGAACAACATCTTGATGGTTGGAGTCCGCAATGGCGTTCTTGGTGATAGCGCACATAGCCACGATGTTGATGACATGGCTCGAACAGTTCGTCGAGCAGGTGGTGGCCACATCGACGTTGATGTAGCCGGGCCAAACAGCAATGGCCATGAGAGCAGCGGCAAGGTCCGAGTTGAGGACGTGGCTCGGACATTTCGTCGAGCAGGTTGTGGGCACGTCGGCATTGATGTTGCTGGGCACAGTAACCATGACCGCGTGCACCGCAGCAGCAAGGTCGGAGTCGAAGACGAGTTCCTTGTCGGTGCTGGATGTCGAGGACGTTTGGCACGAGCTCATGGCGGTGGTGTGGCCGTTCATGGCGGTGGTGACGCCGAGGCCATCGAAGAGGAAGTCGCTGCAGCTCACGGTGGTGATGTCATCAGGCTCCTCGTCGAAGACGGGTCCCCCGTCAAGCTCCCCATCAAAGATCTGCTCTTCGAAAGCGAATCCTCGAGGATGACCAACGCATCGCCGATGAGACGCCTCGCGACGCAGGTGGGCTCGTCGTAGATGGTTGACGACACGGACGCGTTGAGGACAGGGTCGATGCTCGACTCCTCGTCGAAGGTTGGCTCGGCGTCGAAGACCGGCTCCTCATCGAACACGGGCTCCTCGTCGAAGACCGGACCCTCCCGGAAGAAGGACTCGTCGTAGATGGACACGGACGCGGACACGGCGAGAACAGGGCCGATGCCGTGCTCGATCCCGGCGCAACGAGCCTCAATCCGGTCACCGAGGCGCCGCATCTCGGCCACTAGGAGCTTCGTGATGGCGTCGATGGTGGCGGAGGGGTTGGTGGTGGCAGAATCGTCCTTGAACGCCATCTCCAAAGCGGGGAAAAAAATATCCACGGATCGAATCGCTCCGATACCAAATGTTAGCAACCCGACTAGTCTCAACTCACAATAGCAATCGATGAACAAGTATTTCGGGTACAAATGGGGATACACGATCTCGGGGAGGAGGGAGATCAAGCACGAAGTGGGATGAGTACTAGAACCCTAGGCTTAGAGGAGGCTAGAGGAGGAGATGAGGATCTAGAGGTTGAAGAAGCCGTAGATTATTCCGATAATGTTTGTTGATTGATTGATTCCCTTTCTCCTCCGATGCTTGGTCCCTTGTATGCTGGCCGAAGTCTACCTTGACATGTGGATTGGGCCTCACGGTCCATGGGCCACAGTGGTCCCTAACAACATCACCCGGCCGTCGCCGAGCGGCAAGCACGGCGCTGTTGGGGGTGTCCGTGAGCACCGCGCCGCCGACGAGGCCCACGACGTTGCTCACGCGGTCCAGCAGGTTCCCGGGCTTGGGGCACTGCGAGAACTCGCGCAGACCGGGCGCCCGTTCGCTTTGGCGGACACGTAGGCCTCCGACTCGATCCGCCGGTGCGCGCCGTGGCGCGCCCTGCCGGAACGAGACCCGACGAGCGTGGCGTAGCCGTCGAACAGGTGGTGGAACGCGCGGTCGCCGACGTCCCACGGCCCAAGCCCGTTCCCGAGGTACGTGCCGTTCCGTATAACGCAGTGCAGTAATGATAGGATCGGATCGAGCGGTGAAGGCTTGTAATTAAGACGCGAATGTAGCGGTGGTACCAGCCAAGCAGAAGTTGCCCTTCGATCTCCAAGTCGCCCTCCCACCGTTCTTGCCGGACACCGGTCCATGCAGAGAGCTCCGTGCCGCAGTCTCCTCCTCGCAGCCTCTTCCGCCAACGTGGTCGCCTTCACGGGACGGGCAGGGTTGCGACGATTTTGTGCCGTTGCTAAGCCGAGGTTCCTCCTCCGCTCGCCGCGATTGGAAGGGACGAAGAACGACGAACTAGGAGCAGTGCGGAGCGTGGGGAGATGGGCGGCCATGCTTGCCTAGGCAGCAGCTTGCGTTAGATAATCTAACCGTGTATAAGATGAGGTTGCTTGGCTGCTCTGCGCCTCGCCCGAGCCTATTTATAGACTCGCTTGGCCGGTGAAGGGTCAAGGTCTGAAATAGAACTCAAACTATAGATGCGTGTGTGTACTCCCGTCCGATCTACCGAAGTGCAGTAGTTTTTGCGAAGGTGCCCGACGACATGTGTGTAATAAAGAGCAAAGATATCGAAGTGCGGTGAATTTGCCCATCTTGTCGGCTACATTACTTTTTAGTCACCGGGCCTTGTTTGGAACAGTTTGCATGATGGGCCGGATATGTACCAACTTATTGACGGAGCCTATTAACTTCGGAGTTAGGAGTTAGGACCACGGAGAACCGGGGTGGGCAACTCGGGCATGACGTGCCCGCATAAAAACTCCTTTGATACTTACTCCATCTTACGAGTCTAAATTATAAGAGAGATTTTAGATTTGATTAAAGTCTATTTTCTTAATTTGAGTATTAATACAAAAATATTCATAAACATTGACAAATAAAAAATTGATATTTTGAGATTACTTACCAATTGCCATATAACCGATCAATAAACCAATCGAAAACTGTTTTGCTACAAGTGCATAAGTTGGTTTTTAACGAAAGTCAATTATATTATTTTTAGGTAAACCGATAGGTGTTCTGCTCTTTCGTTATAACAGGAGCAAATGTCTTATATTAAGAAAAACGAGACCAAACCAAGAAAAAGAAAAAGATACAAAAGGCCAAGTCATGGGACCGAAAGGGCCACAACTACAGCGACCTATGTCTCGTTGATGAAGCTTGTTGTATGTCATTATTGCCAAGATAGGTCCGACTTCAATACCACAAACTTCAAATATAAGCCTCAACAACATCCCGACACCTCCGAATCTTGCTTCGAACATCACCATTGCCAAGCTCGTCATACGCCACGAGGCAACAGCTTTGACTTCATTCAAGCAAATTGGTATGAGGCATCCGGATCCATAGAGGCGAGTGTCATGTCGATGGAGATCCTAAAACCAAAACAGATCTAGGTGTCGTCTCTGTTGTTGTAGCTGCATAACACAACAAAGAGTAGGAGACTCGTATCTACACCACGACAAGCGGCAAGACATGCTTTCAACTTCTTTCCATTGTAGATCTCACCATCGACGGCCTCTCCAAGGAACTGGAGCACCCAAGAGATGGCACCACGTGTGGACCTACAACAAAATGACCAAGCAAACGACCCAGCAGGGAGGCCTCCAAGACGATGTCCGTAACCGGAGAACGACGTTGGCATGCCGCCGTTGCCCATCCCACAAACGGGATTGAGTTTCCACTGGAAGGACCTCCAAGAGGAAGCCGGGGAGCTCCACGACAACACCCTCATCGAGGTACTTGACACCCAAAGGGTGCCTGTCGGTGTATCTGGGATCGGGGTCCCCACACCGCCTACTACACAAACGCAAGCCGCGAAGCTCCTCAAGATGCCAAAGCCAAAAGCTAGAAGACAAAATCCTTGCATGCATGCAAGGGAATCTTTCTCTCTCCCCCTTGGTGGCTTACGGGAGAAGGGAAAGGGGGAGGCCCAAGGCAACTCCCAACCTCCAACCACACGCATTTATTTTCCTTGTACCACCCAATGTGGGGATTCTCTCTTGACATATAAAAGAGGAGGCCCCGGGACAAGCAAAGGGGGCCGGCCACTCTCTTACGAGAGGAGGCCAGGCTCTTCTTCTTCCTCTAGATAGAGCCTCCATTGGAGCCTCTCCTAAGCTCCACCCTCAAAAGACGGATAACAATCAATACACACAAGCGGGACGTAGGGTATTACGCATCTCTTACGGCCCGAACCTCGGGTAAACTCTCTCGTGTTCTTCGTTTGTTCAATCTTCCACGCTAGTTGAAGTAAATCCGACCTTCCCGATCCTACCCGAAGGGAGCCTTGACAGGCCCCCATTTGGAGGTGTGCTCACACACCGACATTTGGCGCGCCAGGAAGGGGGCAAGAGGCGTTGTTTTCCCCTTTCTTCGTTTGTAGATCTTGCTTTTCTTCGATTTGGAAAACTCTGTTTTCCCCTTTCCGCCCGTATTGCTTTGCTTTTGATTAAGCTAACCTCACTTTGTTTGTTCTTGCTATGAACGTTGGGTGGAATCCTTGACTCCGCGAGACGCGCCCTACCCACTCCTTGCCGCACATGCGCTCGGGGATTTGGCGCGCCGGACGAACGCAAGAGGATAAGGCCAAACGCCCGCGTAGAGGCAAGGGAGCCGAGCAGCAGAGGAGCTGGCTCCTTCCCCGCGCGTCTCGCTCGAGCTCGTGCGGCGATCACGACTCGGCGACGCTCGGGGGCTCCTATCACCCGCGGTAGCGGCGACGGCGCTCGAAGCGCGTCCACGACGACACCGGGCACGCAGTGTCGACGGTTGCGGCTACCCGGGCGAGCAGCAGGTCCCGTGCAGCGTGACAGAAACCCGAGCACGTCTCCGATCGCTCCGGCGACTACTCCGGCGAGCATGCGGAAGACCCGAGCGCGTCTCCGACTACCCGGACGACGTCTCCGACTACTTCGGCGAGCATGCGGAAGACCCGAGCGCGTCTCCGACTACCCCGGCGACCACTCCGGCGAGCATGCGGAAGACCCGAGCGCGTCTCCGACTACCCGACGACGTCTCCGACTACTCCGGCGAGGATGCGGAAGACCCGAGCGCGTCTCCGACTACCCGGCGACTACTCCGGCGAGCATGCGGAAGACCCGAGCGCGTCTCCGACTACTCGGACGACCTCCTCAAACGACGGCGTCGACCCGGGCGACAGCGGTGGCTACTCGGGCATGGCTCCAACTACCCGGATGCGACGGTGACTACTCGGGGCTGCGACTACCCGGAGCTGCGACTACCCGGAGCTGCGACTACTCGGGAGCTGCGACTACCCGGAGGAGCGTCAACCGCTCGGAACCTCGACCACATCAAGTTGCAAGTACCCGGCGAGCTGCGATCGCGAGTACCCCGGACTCGGCAAGGACGTCCGCGGCTCCCGCGCATCCTCCACGACGGTGCCCCGTGGTCGCGACGCGCCGGGGCTCCGCATGGAATACGGCGAACCGTACAACGCCGGTGACTCGGAGCCGCGTCCCGGCTCGCGGCTCTTATCCAGGCGAGCTCCGGGTCCCCGACCACCTCACGAGATGGCTCGGGAGTGCCACCGAGTGCTCGGACGCCCGACTACCTCACCGACCGATCATAAATGTGGAAAATGCTATGGTACGGTTGGAAGGGTTCTTGAAGTAGGGATGACTCCTGCGCACGCCTCGGTCGTCTCGTGCACCAAGACGAGGCCACCGCGTCGAGCCTCGCCAAAGGGCGAGACCCCGGGGACCAGAAATCTTGCGCCCGCGCAATGAGATTATGGTACCCGGTCTAACCCGACGGGCCGACTACCGGTTCGGTCAAGTCAAGGCGCACGTGACACCGGTGTGGTTCAGTGGACACCCCAGCTTCGAAACTCTTGTGATTGTGCCTAAGTATTTCCCCCATAGATGATCGGGCAAAGAAGACATGACGATCGCGACGGGGACAAGTTGACCTCATCGCCAACCACCTAGCGTCGGGCAATGAGCTCGGGGGCTCCTGTCGGTGTATCGGGATCGGGGTCCCCCACACCGCCTACTACACAAGCGCAAGCCGCAGTAAGCTCCGCAAGATGCCAAAGCCAAAAGCTAGAAGACAAAATCCTTGCATGCATGCAAGGGAATCTTTCTCTCTCTCCCCATGGTGGCTTACGGGAGAAGGGAAAGGAGGGAGGCCCAAGGCAACTCCCAACCTCCAACCACACGCATTTATTTTCCTTGTACCGCCCAATGTGGGGATTCTCTCTTGACATATAAAAGAGGAGGCCCCGGGGCAAGCAAAGGGGGCCGGCCACTCTCTTACGGAGGAGGCCGGGCTCTTCTTCTTCCTCTAGATAGAGCCCCCATTGGAGCCTCTCCTAAGCTCCACCCTCAAAAGACGGATAACAATCAATACACACAAGCAGGACGTAGGGTATTACGCATCTCTTGCGGCCCGAACCCGGGTAAATCTTCTGCGTTCTTCATTCGTTCAAATCTTCCGCGCTAGTTGAAGTAAATCCGACCTTCCCGATCCTACCCGAAGGGCGCCTTGACAGCCCCCATTTGGAGGTGTGCTCACACACCGACAGTGCCGACATTGCTTACACCGGCAGGAAGGCCGAGCGAGCTTTCGCTTAGAGCTCTCCATCTTCCCAACTGCCGTCATGCCATCACCGTTGCAATCTCCGGCAAGGGGCTACCGAGTCGACACGCGCAAAGGGTCCGCCCCCCCCACCCTCGCGGAGACACCATCGCCACCGCCACGCACGGACCTCCACACGCCAAGCCGCTCCCGAGCGTCGTCGGATCCGCCCTCCACTAGTCCCGATCCAATCTTCGTGGTCGCAGATCCACCACCTTCGGTCGGCACGGCGACCGTCCGCGTGCCTGTCGACCACCGAGATCACGATGGCCGGGAGAGGCACGGAGATGTCAACCTTCGCAGTCCTCACGCCCGCACGCGTTGGCTATGCGGCTCTCGGGTGGTGGCAACGGTGGGGAGGGGAAGGTCGCAGCGGCGGCCGCCGCCTAGGGTTTCGCACGTGCCGCTCGGGAGGGGCGATGCGAGGGGAGTTAGTTATCAATTCAAACTGAATTGGATCAGTTTCTTTGGTTTTCGTGAAAATCAATCCGGTTAATCGGTTGTTCGCTCAAACCAAATCGGTCCAATTTTTATGAAAAACGGGTTTTCATTGGTTTTGTAAACCAGGTGTTGAACACTAGAAAAATTGGTTGTGGGACTATGCACCAAAATATAAGTCACTCTAACTATATTATACGTGTCAAGATGTATATAGCATGTCTAATGAATCGGAAAATCTCTTATCTAGGTTTATAGAAGAGAGAATTTTGTATTTGACTTTAATGAAAATGGTGCTTCCTTATTTGACTTAAAATGAATTGATTTCTCGTATGGCCCTACCGTTAACTCTATTAGCTTCTATGGTGCATAAGAGTGACTTTTGTGAGCATATGGACATGTGTCCATCATAGTTTAATTATTAATTATGTTTCAATATAAATATCGAATCTCTGATTATACTATTAAATATGTCAAATTACTTGTATATATGTGTCTTATTAATGTTCCAAATCATAATTTAAAATACAAAAATATCAACCACGTCTAGAGCTCACATAGCAGCTTCATTGTCATGTGATCACCGTCATTAGCACACCCGCGTCGCTAGCCTCTGGCACGCGGTGCCGGTCGGTCCGTAGCTAGCTCCCGTGTTCTCGCAATTGGACCACGGCCTCCACCTTGACGCCGAGAGCAAAATTTAATCTAGTGGCAGATGAGGAAAGATCAATTTTAATGTAAATAATAAGGAAGCAATATAATTTTCGATGATGAATAAGGAATTTACTCATTTTGATCCATTCTCTCTATCAATGATGGATCTTCTTCTCCATGGCGATTGATGTCGTGAACTGAGAAAGCACGACTACTACCGGAACGTAGTTGTCTTGGTTTGTGCTTCAGAGACTGAAGCACATTTCCGCCATCTTTTTTTTTCTCAGGCATTTTGTAAGATATTGCCAAACAACCTCTCACGTTGTTACCTTGCGACACTTTACTGCAATTAAATAATAAATAAACTAGAATTAAATTTGTTAATTTTACATCTAGGGGTAAATTATGTTTTCGTCTCCACTTAACGCCTTAACAGTGTTAAGTGGCCAAACTGAAGGAACGACCATCTGGAAAAATGAAAATTGAAATCTGAGTCATATAGTTATCTTGGGAAGTTCAATCCATTTTAGATCAAGGTAAAAGGATTCATTTTTATCATGGTGAAATTCTATCTTTATTGAAGATGATGTGAATTTAGTAATAAGTAGAAACTCTATTTTGAGACGAAAAGTAGAAGAGTGGTCTTGCAGAGAGTTGTGTTCGGCAGAGTGTGGGGGGCGATGGGCGGACATGTTTGTCTGGACAACTGTTATTATGTGTTATTGCTTCCGTCCATAAATGTAAGGATTTATTGACTTTGAGATTTCACGTTTGACCATTCTTATTATTCAGAA
>JAUNZO010002765.1:0-29780 GCA_031894775.1 Chloris gayana
TTTTTTTTCTCGAACACGCAGGAGAACTGCGCGTCTTTGTATTAAGAAGAAGAAACCGAACCGATACAAGATGGTCTAGAGACCTTTAGTTGTACATGGGCGTTAGCGCCTGTTTCGAATGAACTACCTAACTCAGCGGCCTGACTACACTAGCAGCTGTCCCAGTCCTCTAGCGCCGGCTATAGCCCGGAGGCGCGCCTCGTCACCGATCTCCCTTCTTAGCTCCTCCATCCGAGGCCGGTGTGCATCAAAGACTACTCTGTTGCGGTATCTCCAAACGCTCCACGCTATCGGGATAATTAAGGAGTTGATTCCCTTTCCGGCCTGCGGGTGCACTCGCCTTGCCGCGCGCCGCCACCATGTTTGGAAGGAAGCCTCATGTGGAGCTGGTGCCATCTGCCCAAATCCAACCTGCTGAAGGACGTGAAACCATAGCTCACGGGTAAAGACGCATCCAACCAGCAGATGATCTATCGTCTCGTGGCTTTGATCACATAGGGGCAAGACTCCGGGTGTGGAAGGCCACGCACGCTTAGCCGGTCGGCGGTCCAGCACCGTTTCCATGCCGCCAACCATAGAAAGATTTTAGCTTTGAGCGGTGCCCATGATCTCCATACTCGCTTGTATGGCTCAAAACGAATGCTGCCCGTGAAGAATCTCTCGTACGCCGCCTTCGATGAGAACTCACCCGACGCTCGAAGGCACCCAAAAATGCTGGTCTTTGCTGCTCGAATCGAGTGTTACCTGGGCTACCAAATCACAAAGCTGTAAGAGCTGCCAAATGGCTAGGGCTGAGAGGCCGCCAATGATGTCCTGGTGCCACGAGTTGTCCCGCAACGCCGCCTTGAGCTGTCTTGGTGCGCCATCCTCTTCTGCGGACGTACGGCGCGAGGGCTGGCGCGAGGTCCGGTACCGCTTGCCCTTGCACCCACCGGTCGGTCCGGAACAAAATAGTGCTTCCATCACCCACCGAGGAGATCACCGACATTCCGAACATCAAGCGCACCGGTTCGGGGACGTGGACGCGGATCGGTCCCCATGGGCGGTCCGGTTGGGTCTTCTCCGGCCGAGCCATCTCATCCCGAGTGCCCGGGACATGTACCGAAGGTCGTGGACTCCCGGGCCACCCGGATGAAGAGGGCGTGTGACTCGCTGCCATGCCACCGTGCATTGTCCCCCACGAATATCAGCCCTACCTCTCCATAGGAATCCTCGTCTCCATTTATCTACCGCCTTGATGAACCGGAGAGGCACGTCAAGGGCGATGAGCGGATAGATGGGTATCGCCGTTAGCACCGCCTTGATGAGGATAAGTCGTCCTGATTTTTGTAGCAACGCTGCTTTCCACCCCGGTAACTTGTCCGCAATCTTGTCCGGGATAGGTTGTAGGTCTTGTTTCGTCAATTTTCGCACCGAGAGTGGTAATCCTAGATATTTGCGGGGAAAGCGGTGATTTGACATTCTAGATTGTCTTGTACGACCGTTAATTCCTCATGGTCACGAGTGGATCGGCACCACTGCTGATTTGCCCAGGTTTGCATGTAGCCGGATGCTTCCCCAAAAGCTTTGAGGACTGCCTTGAGAAACGTCGGCTCTTCTAGTTTTGGGGCTGCAAAGATTACGACATCGTCCGCATAGATTGATACTCTCGTTGCGCTGCTCCGACCGTCGGTGGTGTGAGCAGCTCATGTTCCTCGGCTTTAGCAATCAGATCGCTTAGGACATCCATCGCTATGACAAATAAAAGAGGAGATAGGGGGTCTCCCTGCCGAAGCCCGCGCCGGTGTTTGATTTGATGGCCCGGCTGCCCATTGAGGAGTACTTTCGTTGAAGCCGAAGAGAGTAGGTTGCAAATGAGGCGGCGCCGGCGAGTGCCAAAACCTAGGTGGGTCGGGACTTCCGGCAAGAAGGCCCATGAGACCGAGTCGAACGCCTTTGTGATGTCCGAGTTTGATCAATAGGCGCGACCTCCATTGTTTGTGCAAGAACTTGGCTGTGTGCTTGTAACATTAGGAAGTTATCATGGATCCGGCGCCCTCGGATGAATGCGCTCCGATTCGGCGCTATTAAAGACCCCATCTTCGGTGCCGACCGGTTGGCCAAGATTTTTGTGATCGGTTTCGCTATCTTGTGGACTAGGCTGATCGGACGGAAGTCGCCAACCTCAATCGAATCCTCCTTTTTTGGAAGTAGAACCATATATGCCGAGTTGATGAGGTTTAGTTTCCTAGCATCCCCTCCATGGATTTCCCCAATGAGTGTCATGATATCTTGCTTAATTATATGCCGACAAGCTTTGTAGAACCGCCTGGTCATCCCATCCGGCCGGGAGCCTTGTCCGGTGGCAGCATCTTGATCACCTCCCATACTTCTTGCTCGGAGATAGGCGAGTCCGGATGCGAGAGTTCATGCGGTTGTTGATAGAAAGCCGATAAATTCGGACGTGTTTCCCTTGTTTGCGTCTGTTCCTAGCGGGCGGTGTAAAACTCCCATACTTGCTTCTTCCTTGTCTTCTCGATCGGTCAATAGTCTATCTCCCACCTGTAGCCTTGCGATGAAGTTCTTTCTTTTCCTGTATCGTGCATGGGCGTGGAAGAAGGAAGTGTTGGCATCCCCTTCGAGAGCCAATCCACCCTGGACACGGCGCGCATAACGGTCCGGTGGAGCGATGCTAGGGCCGGGGCATGTCTTTTGAGCTCACATCCGAGCCAAGTTTCTTCCGGGCACAAGCGGCGACGGTCTCCGGCCATGTCGAGACGGTGAAGTAGCTACGTGGCTTGGTCCAGCTGTGCTGATATGTTTCCCACTTTTTTCGGCTCCACGGCCGCAACGCCCTAGCGGTGGCCCTTAACTTTGCGTCTATCCTCTCCGCGGGGCAGCCGGTATGGCCTCGTAGAGAGCCGGGCCTGTTGAACCACATCCGCAAACCCCTCGATTTTTGTCCGAGTATGCTTCGAAATGGAACCGCCTCTTGCCGGCTATGTTGTTTTGTAGAGATAAGATCAGCGGGCAATGGTCTGAAATTCCTGCCGCCGAACTACGTAATAAGTGGGTCGGGAATAAGGTTTCCCATTGATCCGTGAAGAAAACCCGATCAAGGCGCACTAGAGTTGGTGAAGCCCTCTCACTTGACCGGGTGAAACGCCGGCCGAGCAACTCACTCTCCCTTAGCTCAAGATCATTTAGCACACGACGGAACCTGCCCATCATGGCTCTGTCAAGATTATTATTGTTCTTGTCCGCGGCTCTATATATCAGGTTGAAGTCTCCAAGGACAGCCCAAGGCCCCGGGCAAGACGACCTTAGTGATCGGAGCTCTTGAAGAAACCGGATCTTGTCTTCGTCGGCTTGGGGGCCATAGACCCCCGTGATCCACCATTGCAGCCCTGCGTGGTTTGGAAAAGCACCGACACCGAGAAGGAGTCCACTCTCGTGGTGATGGCACTGGCAGGTGGAGCCCCGCCACGCCAACGGAATACCCCCTCGAGTCCCAACCGCCGGCAGCGAGGAATTGGCGGTCCAGGTCCGCGCCAAGCGTGGACGGGGAGGATCCCGGGGACATGTCCCGTATTTTAGTCTCCCGGAGACGGACAATACGAGGTTTCACCGATGCAATTAGTTGCCGTACAACATCACGACGGGCTTTCTTGTTGAGCCCCCTAACATTCCAGGTTAGTATTGAAGAAAGATCCATTGACGAGGGATTAACAACCGGAATAACCACCCGGGGTGTTCCCTACTCGACGAGCATGTCCGCCGATCGTGCCTCAAGGCTCGCCGGGATCGACCAACCGAAGATAGAAGCCAAAGGCGAGAGTTGTGTGCGGGAGAGGGGATGTTCGAAGAGGCGAGCATATGCATCTCGCGCTTCGTGAGAAAGGGTTTGCTCCTCGAGAGAGGATCCCTAATTTTCGCATGAGAACCGTTTGCGCCCGGTCAACTGCTGATCCGGACCTAGTGGATTGCGCGATCCTGCGGGCTGTGGCGGATGGAGGTGGCCGTCTCCTGTTGCTTGTACTCCTTCCGCGGCCTATGCTGCGGGGACGATGGTAGAGGCTGCTGTGCGTCACGGCCCGCGGTAGTGATTCCCTGGAGCAAGAGGCTGAGCCTCCCGAGATAGGCTCGTTGTTCCGGACCGGGGCTGCTGCGAGGGGATTGCAAGGGATCGGGCATGGCTACGGCGCCATGCTCGGGTGCCCCGAAGCTACGGCAGCATGTTGGGCCGCGTGTTCCTCCGTAGTTTGCGCATCGTCATGCCTGGCCCTGTGCTTGGTTCACCCCGCTCGTTGCGAGGGCGGGTCGGTCCACTAAAGCTCGCCGCTTAGCTCTAGAAGCATCGGGTCCGACCGGGAACCTTGGCGGTCGAAGGGTTCGAGGCGGAGACCCTCTAGAGCCGGCGGATCCTCGACGGCCAGCTCTTGGGATGGACATTGGTGTTCGGAGCTCGAGGCGTGGGGGTCCCGTGCGGACGTCTGTTTTTCCATCAACGGAGTATTTGCGGTGGAAGGGTTTTGACCTTCGTTGTTTGATTTTCCTCCTGTGGGGCCTGCTGGTGGGAAGCGCAACCCGGCTCGGGCGTCGGCACCCTTGTTCGCCGGTCGGTTCGCCGCCGGCGGCTTCTTCCGAACCTTCTTGATCTCTTTGGATCCCTATCGAGTGATTCTTCTTCGTCGCTCGTATCCGTGGTGGGCGGTGTCGGGGCGGTGATTGTGGTGGGGAATCGGGCTGCCATCGCATGAGAAGCCTTCTCACCCGGATGTTCACCGGATACTTCAACACCCTCCGCAAGGGCTGGAGCGGGTCCTCGAAAGGCTCCGGCACCGCAAGAATGCGCCGCTCGGAATACGTTCCGGCCGTGTAGTCCGAGGCCGTGAGGCTGAGTTCCGACGGTGTGCGCCGCGTGAGGGTATCCAAGTGCACGTGGTCAATGGAGCGGTAAGATCCCAGCAAGGCTTCCGCCGTAGAACGCTCCCAAACATGAGGAGGGATTCCTTGGATATCGATCTGCACCTTGTGAAATAAAGCAGCATGGTCGGCATAGACGAGCCGGTGCCAAGGTCTTGCCGGTAGCGTGAACGCTGGATCCCGGATGATCCTATCTCCATCGAGGACTGCAAGGTATGCGCCGTGGTTTGGGGCCATGAGCAGGAAGTCATATGGCGGCATGGCCAGGTGTATTTGCAGCCTTGTCATCCAAGGGGATGCCGCATTGCTGCGCTCACTGCTGCTCTTGCTCGTTCCGGCGTCACCGGAGGTCCGGTGCCGGTAATTTGCAAGAGGATACCCAAATACTCGTAGTTCGATTCCCACCGGTCGGTATCCGGCGTCCTGTCCACAAAACAGAGATCCGGTGCTTCGTCCCGGCGGAGATCCGGGGAGGGGGACGGGGGGAAGGCGATCTCCGGGATCTCTCCGAACCTTGGTCTTCGGTAGCCCGCCGGCTGCGGCCGCTACGCGACAACCCCGACGTCTTCGCCGCTCGGCCCCCGATTCTGGCTGTGGCTGATTTGCTCGCCCTTGGTGTCCGACCGCAGCGGAGCTGGGATCGAGGATCCACCCGCTACGACGCGCCGGCTCGGCTTAGGTTGGGGAGATCCGGTGTCCGTCCGACTGCGGCGGATTTGCCTCGGCGGATGCGGGCGACGGCATTCAAAGGATCCGTGGCCGGTTCTCTTACGGCGGAAGCACCTCGTTGGCTCTCTGCAGTCCCGCCGGAAGTGCCCTCCGGAGAGGCGGTTGAAGCGGCGGCCATGAAACTCCGGCGGCACTTTGCAATCACCCGGGGCTGGTGGTGTTCGCCATCTCCCGCCCCCGGCTTGGCGCCGGCGACCGCGCCTACTCGCACCGGGCGCCATCCATCCGCATCCGGTGCCGCGTCATGGACCCGAGAGATCTCGAGAGCGCACACGGACACGGGAGGCTGCTCCGGTGGAGCGGCAGCAAGGCGCGGCTGCCTCCGGGCACCCTCAAAGGGCTGGGGGCGGTCACCGATGACCACATCCTTGAAGGATGGTCGTGGCCGCCCAAGATCTGGCTGCTCCCTCTCCTCGGAGAACGGCGAATCTTCCCATCTTTGGGACTTGGAGCGGCCATGGGAGGAGGGGAAGAAAGGGGTGGCAGATGGGGACAGGTTAGGAGTGTTGGGGGAGGGGGATGTGGTGGTCGCCGGGGCCGGAGTGGCCGTCGGCGCTGGGGTCGCGGGTTGGGGTGCGGGAGTCATCTGGTTTGAAGGAAACTATTGAGGTTGCTTAGCTCCTGATGATGTCACACACGCATAGGGGGATTTTTTTTAATGTGAGTTGATGAATCATTTGAAGTATGCTGCCAAATTGCGCCTACCTGCTGTAGATGCATAGGCCATACATATCGCGTATTCCGTGAACTCACATGGTTCACATGGACCCGGTCATCCTCTGGTGACCGTGTGTTGCTGACAGCCGCGAACCTCCCCGTGCGATATCAAACACAGCTAAGCAAATGCCAGGGGCATGTCTCTGTCTCTCTCGCACACATCGATCTCACATGCCGCGACGGCGCCAAGTTGCCGCGTCCACGTCGAGGCACCCGACTAGCAGTGGGGAATTATACCATGTTTGCACAGAACATCTGCACCAGATATTCGACGCCGAAACCGCTGGTTCCGGTTCACAAGTTGGGCGCGCCAGGCTGGCGGATCGGTACTGATGCTTGTCTGAAACTTGTGCAGGCGAGCACAGCTACGTGGACGTGGTGGTGCAGACGCGGAGCGGCAAGGCGGTGCGCGTGGTGGTGGAGCTCAGCTTCCGCGCCGAGTTCGAGGTGGCGCGCGCCGGCGCCGAGTACCGCGCGCTGGTGGCCGCGCTGCCGGAGCTGTACGTCGGCCGCGCCGACCGGCTCCGCGCCGTGGTCAAGGTGATGTGCGCCGCGGCCAAGCAGTGCATGAAGGAGAACAACATGCACATGGGACCCTGGAGGAAGCACAAGTACATGCAGTCCAAGTGGCTCGGCACCACCGAGCGGACGGCGGTGGCGGCGGCGCCGGCACCGGTGGTCGTCACGCTCGGCTCGCCGGAGAAGCAGACCAAATTCAGGGCGTCCATGCTGAGCTTTGACTTTGGCCGGGCCGCGGTGGAGGTCGTGTGATGACGCAGCGTGCGTGACTGTATAACGAGAGAGAGAGACGCTGATGATGATGAGACTGAGACACGGTGCCGTGCTTGTAGCAGTGATTACCGAATTTTAGGTTTTTGTCAGATTCCGGCTCAAACGAAATTCCAGAAAGCTGTCGAACACGTTTGCGGCTTTGCGTTAAACGGATTCTCCGTCAGGGAGAGAGGGCGGTGAGATCTTGAACACGTACAGATATAGCGAGATTGATGTGAATGCTTGTGCTAAGTTACAAGTGACGGAAGGGTCCCTATCACACTAAACAACCTGGCGTAGAGCTTTGGCGAAGCTTTGCGTCAGGACGCCCCGCCGGTGGAGGCGGAGAAGAGATGCGACCTGTTGATCTTGCACCAGGGGGTTCATAAATCAGGTCTTCGAGCTCCAGAACCCGCATTGCTCGGCCGCACCATGGTAGTGTCACCCGTGCCCGACCACCAGGCCAGGTTCTTCGTACCCACCGCCACCTGCTCCGGGGCTTCGTACAATCCCAATGTGGATTCGAGCAATCAGACGCTCTTGGATTTCGATCTATACTGCACAACTTTGCTTGCTGGCGCATTTTGTGAAATGCATCAAGCATCATACTTGTATGGAAAACTGCAGTAAACACGTAACGTTAGAGCTCCACATGTTTTTCAGCAGTCCATACAGTAATAAGATGGTGGCTGAAGTAACATCTTCGTTATGAATGCTACAACCTATTTTCATGATCGCATATATACTTGTATCTGACATATTGAGTTCTTGAAACCGTCCATATCCACCATAGCATCTTCTGAAGAACAACATTTGGTTATCAACCGAAAGATGCCTTTTGTCTCCACAACCCAAAGAGTACACTGCAGCATCTGCATCTTTCGACAGAGCGAAACAGCAGAGTTATTCGGAGAAGAAAAGAAGAACGAAAGCTTGAGAAAGCTAGGTGGACCAGTAAACTTTGCGTGCTTTTTTTCACAGGGAAGCTTCTCTGGTGAGCTGAAGCTCATGAGTGGGAAACGGTCAAACGAAGGAATTAAAACATGATTTGCAGATGTTGCAAAATATAGGCAATATAAAGTGGACCAATAACGTATTTTCAATTGAGCTCAAGTAGCACAAGATATGATGTAGTATGATCTGACATCATTAGGAAACTGCAAGCTATGATTTCCTTCTGAAGAATAGAACAAACTACCACAGGCAATTGTTTCTGAGATCCAGGATGAGCTGCGGCAGTGGATAAAGGCAGGCAACAACGCGGTAGCGCCCTTGGTAGAGGTTAGTGAGTAGTCGTCTTAGGTTCTTCGGTCGGGCTATTGGTCGCGTGTGGGGGGTCTGATCTATGTACTTTCAAGGTTTAGTCAATTTGACTCGCCATAAACTGTAAAACTCTCTTCCACTTAATACAAAGCATGCCCATGCATGTCCTCGAAAAAAATTTTCCTTCTGAAGAATGGATCCTATTGGAAAGACTCTACATTTTAGCTTCGCCTGCATTCATAAAGCTAGCCAGCCGGAGCGCCAAGATCTGTCTTGCAGCAGTCATGTGACTATCAAAGCACTCGGAACAGGCATTCAGCCATTCACTCGCTGTCGGTGTAGGGGGATCGGGGTCCCCCTAACCGCGCGCGAGCCGCCTCCGGCCCACCAACGAGGATGAGGCCCACGAAGGCCACGAAGCCACGAAGCCCACGAGTCCCGCGGAAGCCGGAGGAGTGGGGGCGCCGGAGACGGGACGAAGCTTCGCGGTAGTTTCCTGCGGCGCCCCAACTACCGGAGTTAATGCGGCACTCGATGGCCTTCGGCAGCGCCGCGGCCCGACAAGACGTGCGCGCGTCTTCCCCGTGCGCCGCGTCTCGGGAAGCCGCGCGCTACGGTGCCGGGAGGGCTCTCGGCCAATAGGAAGGGAGAGATTGGGAACGCGAACCAAGAGACGAGAGATCGCAACGGATTTATGTCGGGATCATGTCGGAACATGGGAGGAAGGACCGGACCCCACCGGGTGTCCGGGTACCCCCGGGTACTTGTATAGTACTCTCCTCCTTGCCCTATAAAAGGAGGGGAGACCCTCGTGTAATAGGGAGATCCTCTTTTGAACACACCAAAAAAAACGGGACGTAGGGTATTACGCATCTTGCGGCCCGAACCTGGATAAACCCCGTGTTCGTTGAATCATCCACACTAACGCGCGAGCGGATCCGTTCTTCCCCGAGCCTAACCCAAGGGAGCCTTGACGGGCCCCCATTTGGAGGTGTGCTCACACACCGACATTTGGCGCGCCGGGTAGGGGAAGGTCGAAGATCTCGCTTCGCGCCGCGAAATCTTGCTTCACGCCATGCGAGAGGTCCGCGAGCACGCCGCGAACGGAGGATAGCGTCTCCGGCCCGAGGCGTCCACCGGGCGCCGTCGCCGCGGCCGTCGTCATACGGGCCGCTGCGCCATGACAATCGTCCGGCGCATCGGCGGCCGAGCGTGCTGCGAGAGGGCCATCGCGGCGCCGACCGCCACGCCCAAGCCGCCACGCCGCTGCGTCCGAGCGTCCCAGCTGCGCGTCGCCTCTTCCGGGAAGAAGAGGGGGATGACCCCTAACCGCCGTGAAGACCATGCTCAACAACCCGCCGGCGGGGCGGCGGGGAGAGCAAGCAAGGGAGTGGCTCACCGGAGTGGGTAAACTCCTGGATACGGCGCGGAGCCAAGCGCCGAGCGGGACCGTCGCGCCGGCCGCGGCGGCCACCGGCCAGACAACGACCGTCGCGCCAGCCGCGCCAGGAACGCGCGACCGCCGGCGGCTTCGCTCTCCGTCCACTCCCCACGGGGGCGGGGGCACCGCGACTGCGCAATGACCTCGGCGGGCGCCGCCGCGAGGGGAGGATGCACGCGTCGGCATCGAGCGCTCGCGCGAGCGGGACGCGAACGTGAGCGCACCTCCGCCCATGACCGCGACGGCCGGAAGCGGAGACGTCCCCGGAGCATCAACCCAAGCGCAAGAGAAAGGAGCTCGACCCTTCTTTCCTAGGGGGTTGCGCGGCCCTCTCGAGGCGCACAGCGCGACGTCACGTGGCCCGGCAAGTTCCGCCGGACCTCCCCGAGAGGTACGACGGCACCGCTCCCCAGACGAGTTCTTACGGATCTACTCCACCGCCGTCAAGGCCGCCGGTGGCTCGGAAGACATCATGGCCAACTACTTCCACCGGCCCTCAAGGACTCGGCTCGGTCATGGTTCATGAACACTGGCGCCGAGTCTATCGGGTCTGGAAGAGTTTGTGCTTGGGAGTTCATGGCCAACTTCCAAGGAACGGCGAAGCGTCCGGGGAGCGGATCGACCTGGACCGCATCGTCCGAGAAGCGAGGCGAGACGGCTGCGGGCGTTCATGCGGCGCTTCGGTCGGGTCCGCAACACCATCCCGCGCATCGACCCCTCCCGGGTGCTCTCCGCCTTACGCACGGCGTCGGAGATAAGGATATCCTGGGCGGAGTGGGCGTACACCGGCCGGAGACGGTCACGGACCTCTTCCGGCTGGCCGACGGGTGCGCCCGTCGCCGGGAGGCCCAAGCGTGGCATGACCCACCGGCCAAGTCCAACCGGGTACCTCCTCTCCCAAGTGCGGGGGCACCCTCTCCAAGAAGCGAGAAGAAGAACCTCGCGCGTAAGCGCAGAGGCGGAAGAAGTGGCCGCGGCGGGAGGCCCGTCCCCCGGGGGCGCGACGCCCACCCCCGCGGGTGCCGGCAAGTCACCGGCTAAAGCCTCGGGAACCTTCGCGTGCTACTTCCACCGCACCAACGACCACGACCGGTCGGAGTGCCGCTACATCCGAGGCGAGCATCAAGCGGCGCGACGAGCGGCGGGCGGCCGAGAAGGCCGAAAAGGAGAAAGAGGAGGAGAAGGAGGAAATCGAGGCGTACCGGAGCGGCGACGACTCCATCGCCGTGATTAGCGGAGGCTCCTCGAGCTTCGCGTCCAAAGGTGAGGCCAAGCGCTTTCGCCGCGAGGTCCTCGCGATCACCGAAGGCAAGGCCGCGGCTCCCCTGCTGAAGTGGGCTGACGTCCCCATCACCTTCGACAAGAGCGACATGGTGGGTCCGGACAACACCAAGGGGAAGATCCCCCTGGTCGTGTCGCCCACCATCCGCAACAAGAAGGTGGGACGCACCCTCATCGATGGAGGCGCGAGCCTCAACCTCATCACCCCGAAAGTCTACGATTCTCTGCGGTGGGCACGCGCCGAGTTGCGGCCCTCGCGCCCTTTCGTCGGAGTGCTCCGGGTAGCTCCCGCCCCTTGGGCGAGGATTGAGCTCCGGTCACCTTCGGCACCGGGACAACTTCCGCACGGAGAAGCTCCTCTTCGACGTCGCGGACATCGGCCTCCCCTACAACGCCATCATTGGGAGACCTGGCATCAACCGGTTCATGGCTATCCCGCATCACGCGTTCCTCACACCGAAGATGCCGGGCCCGAAGGATGTCATCGTCGAGAGAGCGGATGCCGTCAAGGCAATGGCTTGCCTCGAGGACATCTTGGCGGCCGAGATGGCGGCGAGAAGAGGATGCGGCACGAAGAGAACGCGCGATGTCTTGGAGGAGCCCGCTGCGCGATCCGGCCCCAAACGGGCGAAGCTTTCGGCTCCGGGAGAGGTGTCTACCAAGAAGATCTCGCTCGGGGGCTCGGAGGACGGGACCACCACCATCGGTGGTGACCTCGACCCGAAATAGGAACTCGCGCTCATCACCTTCCTCCAAGCAAACGGCGACATCTTTGCACTGGTATCCTTCGGACATGCGGGCATACCCGGGAGGGTGATTGAGCACCAACTCAAGGTCGACCCCGCCGCAAGACCTGTGAAGCAACGGGCGAGGCGCCAAGCCCACGAGCGCGAGGACTTCATCCGGGCCGAAGTCAAGAGGCTTTTAGAGGCCAAGTTCATCCAGGAAGTCACGCACCCGACGTGGCTCGCCAACCCGGTGGTTGTGCCCAAGAATAACGGCAAGATGCGGATGTGCGTGGACTACACCGACCCGAACAAGGCTTGCCCGAAGGATCCGTTCCCGTTGCCTCGGATAGATTACGTAGTAGATTCCACGGCGGGCTGCGATACGCTTTGCATGTTAGACGCGTACTCCGGGTACCACCAAATCTGTATGGCTAAGGAGGACGAGGAGAAGGCTGCTTTCATGACTCCCGCGAGGGAGCTTTGCTACGTGAGCATGCCTTTCGGCCTCAAAAATGCGGGCCCCACGTTCCAACGGGCCATGCGCCTAACCCTGGACTCGCAAATCGGGAGGAACGTGGAGGCGTACGTCGACGACTTGGTCATTAAGAGCCGCAAGGCACCGTCTCTCCTGTTCGACTTAGAGGAGACCTTCTCCAACCTGCGCCGCAGCCGGGTAAAGCTCAACCGGAGAAGTGCGTCTTCGGCGTGCCGGCGGGGAAGCTACTCGGCTTCCTGGTCTCACACCGCGGGATCGAAGCAAACCCGGAGAAGATCCGGGCCATCGAAGAAATCCGCCCTCGAGGCGGCTCAAGGACGTGCAACGCCTGGCGGGAGCATGGCGGCCCTTGGCCGATTCATTTCACGCCTAGGCGAACGCGCTCTCCCGCTGTTCAAGGCGATGAAGAGGACGGACAAATTCGAGTGGACCGGGAAGGCGATGAAGCTCTACAAGACCTCAAGCGCTACATGTCTTCCGCGCCGTGTTAGTCGCCCGGAACCGGGTGAGCCGCTGCTCCTGTACATAGCGGCTAACCCGCGGGTGGTTAGCGCGGCTCCGGTGGTCGAGCGGGCTGGAACGGGCACCTCGCGGCTCTCGGCGAGCCGGCAAGCGCGGGTGCCTTGACGGCTCGAAGGCGGCGGACCGACCAAACCGGGGGCTCCACCCGCGACCGGTTCGCGAGGGCTGGAGCACCCGGGTGCTACGGACGCTCTCGCTCACGACGGGACGCGCGATGCGGCCGCTCCGGCCTGCCGGGTGGGGCACCGGGACGATCCCAAGCACAACAACCCGCTGCGGACGGCGTGGCTCTCCGGCTTCGCCGGGGGCTCCGGCTCCGACCTTGTCGCGTGGTTTGGGCGAAGCTTGGACCACGACCGGGAAGCAAAGAGGGACGCGCCGATCCCACCCCACCGGGGGCTCCGGCTCCGACCACGTCTCGCATTGAGGGCGGGGCGGGATCTGCGCCAACCACGCCCAACGACGAGCCTTGCACCGACGCTGCATCACCGGGGGCTTCGGCCCCGACTACCACGACGAGCGAAGCGAGGCGGGACCCGTGCCCCGGAGGCCGAGCCTTGCACCGGCGCATTCGGCGCCGGTGTATTTCATCGGCGAAGTTTTACGGGACGCCAAGACCCGGTACCCACGGTACCGGAAGATGCTCTACACCGTACTCATCGCGTCCGAAAGCTGCGACACTACTTTCGAGCCACCCCGTCCGGGTGGTGACTACGGCACCGTTGGAGACCATGCTTGCGCAACGGGGAAGCGGCCGGACGAGTGGCCAAGTGGGCCGTGGAGGCTGGGGAGTTCGACTTGTCCTTCCTCGGCACACACATCATCAAGAGCCGGGCTCTAGGCGAGTTCATCGGCGAGTGGACGCCCACCCCGAGAGATCGAGAGGGAAGAACTCGGCACCGGGTGCGGCGATACGACGCGCCGGCGACTTACGGACGATGTTCTTCGATGGCTCCCTCACCCTCAACGGCGCGGGAGCGAGGGTGTTGCTGCTGTCACCAACCGGCGATGAGCTGCGCTACGTGGTCCGGCTACACTTCCGGTGCACCAACAACATGGCAGAATACGAAGCTCTCTTGGCGGGGTTGCGGATCGCGGGCGACCTCGGGATCACGCGCCTCCTCGCCAAGGGAGACTCGCAAGCGGTCGTCAACCGGGTATCTAAGGAATACCAATGCAACGACCCGCGAGATGGCTGCGTATCTTGCGGCGATCGGGCGGATGGAAAAGAAATTCAACGGCCTCGAGGTGCTTCACGTACCTCGGGGCGACAATCACATTGCCGACGAGCTATCCCGGGTGGCCTCCACTCGAGCTCCGACCCCACCGGGACGTTCATGGAGATCCTGTCATCCCCTTCGGCCTACGACGCCGACCGAGCTCCAGAACGGCAACAACAAAGCGCAAGCGCACCCGCGAGATCTGCGGCACACGCGAGAATAGCGAAGAAGCGCTTGCCGGCGAGCCGCGGGACACTGGCTGGATGGACGACATCCTCGGGTACTGCGTGCCGACATCCTTCCGGAAGACGACACGGACGCGGAACGCCTAGCCCGCCAAGCCAAGAGATACACCGTTGTCGATGACGAGGCGTACGGGCGCGGTGCCAATGGTGTTCTGGCGAAGTGCGTAAAGACGGAAGAAGGCAACGACATACTCGTTGAGATCCACGAGGGCGAGTGCGGCGGCCACCACGCTCCCCGCACGCTGGTCGGGAAAGCCTTTCGGCGGGGTTACTGCGGCCGACGGCCCTCCGAGGACGCCACCGGGCTGGTACAACGGTGCAAGGCGTGCCGGTTTCACGCCAGCGGACGCACCTGCCCGCTCAAGCCCTTCAAACAATTCCCTTATCCTGGCCGTTCGCGGTTTGGGGTTTGGACATTGTAGGGCCATTTCCGGCTTGCCCGGGTGGGTACGGGTGGCTATACGTGGCCATCGACAAGTTCACAAAGTGGGTGGAAGGCTGAAGCGGTGACGAAAATAGACCAAAACTCGGCGGTCAAGTTCATGAAGAACGTCATTGCAAGATTCGGAGTGCCGCGGCGGATTATCAGCGACAACGGGACTCGGTTCACGAGTCACGCATTCGCGGCATCTTGCGACTCCCTCGGCACCCGGATCTGCTTTGCCTCAAGAGCCCACCCACGGAGCAACGGCCAAGTCGAACGCGCCAATGGAGAAATTCTCAAGGGTCTAAAAACAAGATCATTTGACCCGGCTGAAGAAGAAGGGCTCCAAGTGGGTAGCGAGATCCAATCCGTGCTGCGGTCCCTGCGCACCACGGCGAGTCGAGCCACGGGTGAAACGCCTTTTTCCTCGTGTACGGTGCGGAGGCGGTGCTACCCACGGAGATCCGGTTTAATAGCCCCCGAGTCGCCGCATTCGACGAAGGCGACCAAGACACCGGCGGCACGACGACATCGACCTCCTCGAGGAGGCAAGACGCCGAGTACTACTGCGAGCGCGAGGTACCTCCGGGGCTTGCGCCGCTACCACCGGCGGCGTGTGCGTCCCCGGGAGTTGCAAACGGGAGACCTCGTCCTCCGACGGGCTCGAGACGCGCGAAGGCAAGGGCAAGCTAACTCCCATGTGGGAAGGGCCCTTCCTCGTCACCGCCGTCGATCGCCGGGATGCGTTCGTGCGGAGTCGGAGGACGGGTACCGGAACCAAGCGCTTGGAACATTGAGCACCTAAAGAAATTCTACCCTTAGAATATTCCGTAGCCAATGGTCCCGGATAGTACCGGAAGTCCTATCGCCACGGCCACGATCGCCAAGGCCCTTGTACTAGCGTGCTTTGAATAAAAACAGCGCCTAGGCGCTTCCTCTCTTACCTCTCGCGGGATTGCCGTCACGCATATCGAAGCCCTCGTTCCCCTCCTCGATGGGTAACGAAGGTCTACGACTTAGTCGGGAGCCGGAAGGCCGTGCTCGGTTCAGAATCGCGCGTCTCGAGTCACACTAAAAGCGTCGCCGCGAAGTTCGGACGGCCTACGACTACACGACGCACGCGGAACATTCAAACAAAACAGTGGGCTTGAGCTGTCCATTGACAAAGATAAGTCAAACTTGAATTTTTGCTGTACATACGGGAACATACGTTTGACGTAAACGGAACAAAATAAAAACAACATAAAGGAAGGCACGGGCGCCGGGAAACCGCACGCGGGCGGAGGAAGCCGGCACTTAGCCGCGCTTGAAGCTCTCCGCGAAGGCGCGCGCGACGGCACGAGCTTGTGCCTTAGCCGTGGCATGCTCGCTGCGGGAACATCGCCGTTCACCACGGCCGGCGAGAGGGAACCCGGGCACAAGAACCGGGGCGTTCGCCGGGACCTCCTCCGGGGCCGCGGCTATGGTTTGCCGCCCCTCATCCTCCGAGAACCTCCGCCACCGGGTGTTCGGGCTGCTCGGGGAGTCAACCACCCCCGCATGGCGTACGCATACCCACTCGGGCCGCGGTCAAGAGGCTCCGGAAGACGAGGCAGCCCCGCGTGGAATAACGCCGACGAAACGGCCGGTGCACCTCGGCGGCGATCTCCGTTTGCGTCCGCGCCGCCGTGGCCAGCTCGGTCGCCCGCTCGCTCGGCTCAACGCGGCGAAGCTCGGACTCCTCGAGCCGGGACTGCGCTTCCGCGAGCTGCCGCCGGAGATCATCACCGTCGGCGGCGGCGGAAGAGCCGCGACCCGACTTCTTCGGCCGAGCCTCCAACCGCTCGGCTTGACGGCGGTACTCATCCCGGCTCTTCTCCATCGCCTTCGGCTCGACGGAGAAGGCCTTCGGGCCTCGGCGACGGCCTCCTCGCGGATGCGATGCGCCGGCCCGTCGGCGAGGCCGCGGACCTGCTCCTCAACCCGAGCCGGACGGGCCGCCTCCGTCTCCAAGGCTTCCCTGCGGACGGCGGCCTCGTTTTCACGAAGCCGGACCTGCTCCTCCCGGGAAGCCGGGGCGCCCTCGTGCCCCCTAAGCGCCGCCTCCTGGGCGACCAAGGAGTCACCGGTGCGCTGCACCCGCGCCTCGGCCGCTCCAACGGTCTGCTCCCGTTCGCCCGGCGCGGCCTCACGAAGGGCAAGCGCGGCGGCCCGCTCCTTCGGCTCCTTCTCGCGGGCTACCACGGTCACCTCGCGACGGGTCACAATCGCCTCGCGGAAGTCCATACGGGCCTCCGCCTCCTCCAAGCTAGCGCGGCGCGAAGCTGCACGGCACGCTCCCGCTCCAAGACGCTTTGGAGGCGCTGCACGCTTTCGGCCTCGCGGGCCTTCGCGTCCACGCGGCTTCTCGGCGGCCCGGTCGCCGACGCCGATAGCCTGGTCCGGCTCACGGCTGGATTTCTTCCATGCGGCGGCGATACTGCTCGTCGGGCCGGCTTCACCGCCGTCTCCGGGGATCGCCGCGCCTCCGCCACCTCCGCCTCGCGCTCGGCCGGCGCGGCCTCCCGGTCCTCCGAGGGACGCGTCCGCCTCCTCCACGGCTGCCTTCATGGCAAGAAGCGACCGGGTGGCCTCCCCGATCACATCGCCAATCCGGTGGCGACCCGTACCGCCGGAGCGACCCGACGGTGACCCGCTCCGGCCGCGTCCGGCGCGCCGCGGCCCTACCGGCGGCGGCGGTCGACGATGTCTCTCCGCCGGCCACCGCACCGGCTCCGACCGAGCGCGTGGAGGGGAGTCGTTCCCCTCCGGCACTATAGGGCTGGCGGCGGCGGCACCCGGCTCGGAGTGGAAGGCCGTGGCGGACGCCTGGCGGCGCCGATCGGGAAGGCACTCGGCATGTCTCCGGCCGGAGAAGGTGACTCCCGGCCGAAGTTAGCCTCGGCGGGGGTACCCGCGGTCGCCTCTCCGGCGGGGGCGCCCATATCCTCCTCGCCGGCGAAACACCCGCCTCCTCCTCCTCGGTGGCGTCCGCGGCCACCTCCTCGGGAGTGCCCGCGGCCTCCTCTCCGGCGGCACCCGCGGCCACCTCCGCGGGACTATCCGCGACCCCTTCCTTGGGGGCACCCGAGGCCCCTTCCTCTAGGGCACTGCGACCACCTCTTCGGGTGCACCGGTGCCCGGCCGCCGGAGCCGCACCGGCCGCTTTGGGGTCCAAAGGGACCAGGTCGGGTCCGATTCGATCCGGACAGATCCTGCAAACAACGCAACTCGGAACACGCTTGCAACCATCGGCTTACGACGAGATGAGATGCGGCACACCGAGCACACAGTTGTTGACGGTCCTTATGGTCCAATTTTACCGTCAACATATTGCATCTTTTTGAATCAAACACCATCACCAAGAATAGACATAGGGATTATTTCTAACAAATTCCACTAGTCTTGGTGAAATGATGAATGCGAGGTGCAATTCATATGAAAACGAGGGGAAAACATGCACGAAACATGGACTTTGCAATCGACGGATTTTCCCAGGACTAAAGAATATCGTCCAAAAGCCCAAAACCACAAAACGGGGCCTCAACATCAAACCAAGCAAGTGGATTGGGCGAGTACACGACGAGAGGAAGGCACCGAGAGAAGAACCAAGCCCGGGGGAGCCCGGGCCGGTTCGGCCGAACCGCCCTGCTGGTTCGGCCGAGCGACGAGTGGGCCCCCGGCCCACTTTTCTACGGCGGTTCGTCACCGACGTACGGAGGTCGGTTCCACCTGCAATTAATGCCACCGACGTACGGAACCGCCTCCAAGTTGCCGACCTTCCAAGGCTATAAATAAAGGGCTATACCCCCTCTCTCAACACACCACCAACATCAAGATAGAAGACAAAATTCTCATCCTTAGGCCAAGGGCCTCTTGTATCTTAGTAGAATAGGAGAGAGGGCAAGGAAAAGGAAGGAGTGTTCCTCCCTTTTATAAAGTGGAGTAGTATTTCCTTTCCTTTTACCTTGGCGTGTAAACACTCTTTTAGGTGATTTATACGTGGTGATCTACTTATCTATCGTGACATATCTTTGTTAGACGTAATTCTTGTTATACTTGTTTACGGGATCATCGCTTCGCAAGAAGTGCTCTAGCTTTACGAACTCGGTTCTAGGCCGAGGCTAGAGTAGCGGTCAATAGCATAGACGTGGTGTCTAGGGCTGGAGATCGCCTTTGTTTCTTGTGTGCCCCACGGTTTGTAGAGGTAGGTGGCAGGAAGTGACAGCCCTGTCATCCAAAGGAACCCTCCACGTTCGGGTACATAGTAGAGCTTTCGTAGACCGGAGTGGCTTGGCGGACCAAGCCTAAGACGGTGCCGAAGTAAACAAGTCTAGCTTGCGTTCGTCTACCTTTAAAGGATAAATAGATAAGAGTCACCCTCTCGACCCTATTTTGCTACGTTGTCTTGGTTGTCCTTGGGTAAACTAACCTTGTTGCAGAAATACTCCGTTCCCTAGCGGATATAAATACGATACCTTGGAATACTCCGGGTGAAGTGCTACAACGGTATTCCGTGCGCTTGCGGATTTATTCGTGACGTAAGAAATACCAACAAGCATTTACGGCGCCGTTGCGGGGAGCGGTTGTTATCTTTGTAACGAATCAGGTTTGCCCTCGTAATCTATCTTACTTACCGTTCTGTTTTTATTTTTCCTTACATTCAAAATTTCACAAAAACATATCATGGAGTCACACCCAACCATCCAATCTTTCTCCACTCCACGGGGTGAACTCTTAGAGCCACCATCATCATCACAACCTATTTCTTCACCTGGCTATGAGTTCTCCCCCGATTACATTTCGATGATTAGAGGTTTATCCTTTTCGGGTTTTAAACATGAAAATCCTTATGAACACTTGCGAGAGTTTGAACATTTGTGTTCATGCCGACTGATCCATGGCATGACACAAGAAACATTGAAGTGGAAGTTGTTTCCCTTCTCTCTCAATGAGAAGGCGAAGCAATGGTACACTTACACCGCTAAGAGAGTGAACGGTGATTGGAAAGAATTGCGAGACAAATTTTGTCTAGCATTCTTCCCCGTGTCTCGTATCACTTCTCTACGAGCGGAAATAATAAGCTTTCGACAAGAAGAAAAGGAAACCTTGAGCGCGGCATGGATTCGGTTCTGTTCTCTAACGGACTCCGGACCAGAATTGTTGCTCCCCGAACCCGTTTTATTACAACACTTTTATTCGGGATTGAGCAACGATACCGCACTTTATCTTGACACGGCCGCGGGTGGATCTTTTTCTCATAAGACCATAGCGGAAGCACACGAACTTTTGGATCGAATTGTGGAAAACACACCTTTTTCCGCTGACTTACTCGTAGAGCCGGAGTCGAGAAGATGAGGAACTCGTTGTGCAAGAGACACGACACTTGGTGCCCATGATGGAGCACCTAGCACTCGAGTCCTCATCTAACACAAGAACAATGATAGAGGAAGATGAACCTCTTGAGTTCCCATTTGAGTTCAAGGAAGAAATTTTTGAAGATTTTGGAAACACCTTGAACTACTCCTATCAAAAGAAACCAGCACTCCCTGCACCAACTCCCGAACCTATTGAAAAATCTATTCTCTTAAAAGCTGTTCGGAAGTTGACGGCAATCATGAGTGATGAATGGTTGATAGAAAACGAACTTTCTTCGGAAGTTCTTCGACTTGATCATCCTAGATCAACCATTCGTGGCTCAATTCGGGGAGTAATGGTAGATATTCTCTATAATCCTCTAGTAGGTGCCAACATCATGTCCGAATCTTTTGCTTCAACTTTATTTGGAAACGAGACATGGGCACCTTCGACAAACTCCTTAAAGCCTCACGGGGCAATTTTTTGAGAGTTTGGGGATCATTAGAGATGTTTGCATTAAGCATAATGAAGCAAAGGTTTCCCTGGACTTTCACGTTTTCGGAATCTTGGATTTCGATGTTTTGGTCGGTCATCCCATAGAAAAGCTTTTCTTAGGGATATCACCTTTAGGAACCTTAGACTTCACCCTCGGCAAGAAAACTTTTTCTCTTCCTATCATTCATGCACAAAACTCTTTTGCCGAGGAGCCGCTTGTGGAAGAAGAATGCATGGAGGAGGTTATGGCAATTTTTCCTCATGAAAACCCCGAATCATCCTTGGATGAAGATGCTCTTGATTTCATTTTGGAAGAGGATGATTCGGCGGAAACTTTTGAGCTGCCAGAAACTTTTACACCTACGCCACCTCCCGTAGAACTCAAAACTCTTCCACCGAGGCTTGCGCCACGTTTTCTTCACGGAAATCCCGAAACCCCTGTCATCATAAGTGACAAGCTTTCGGAGGAGGAAGCTGCAAAACTCTTAGCCGTGCTAGAAAAACATCACTCCGTTTTTGGGTACTCGCTTGGAGACCTCAAGGGAATTAGCCACTGCTCTTTGCACCCATCGCATTCCCATAGGCCCCGATAGTACACCATCTAGGGAACCTCAAAGGAGGTTGAACAATGCGATGCGGGAGGTCGTTAAAAAGGAGGTCTTAAAACTTTTACATGCTTGGCATTATCTATCCTGTTCCACACGGCGAGTGGGTGAGTCCGGTGCGGGTTGTACCCAAGAAGGGAGGAATGACGGTCATCCGAGAATGACAAAAATGAGTTGATCCCTCAACGCACCGTCACGGGATGGAGGATGTGCATAGATTACCGGAAACTTAACAAGGCTACAAAGAAGGATCATTTTCCGCTGCCCTTCATCGATGAGATGTTGGAGCAGGCTGGCAAATAATTCTTTCTTTTGTTTCCTTGATGGGTATTCGAGGATATCATCAAATCCCCATCCATCCCGACGATCAAAGTAAGACCACTTTCACATGCCCCTATGGAACTTACGCCTATCGACGAATGTCCTTTGGGCTTTGCAATGCACTGCTTCTTTTCAACGTTGCATGATGTCTATCTTTTACGACATGATCGAAGAGATTATGGAAGTATTCATGGATGATTTCTCCGTTTATGGAAAAACCTTTGATCATTGTTTAGAAAATTTAGACAAAGTCTTGCAACGTTGTCAAGAAAATGATTTAGTGCTCAATTGGGAAAAATGCCATTTCATGGTTAGAGAAGGCATAGTTCTAGGGCATTTAATTTACGAAAGGGGGATAGAGGTGGACAAAGCTAAATTAGAAGTTATAGAAAAGCTTCCACCTCCTGTGAATATTAGGGGCATTCGCGGCTTTGCAGGACATGCGGGGTTCTATCGTCGTTTTATCAAAGATTTCTCTCAAATTGCTAGACCCCTTACAAATCTACTTGCGAAGGATGCACCCTTTGAGTTCTGCGATGAATGCATGATTGCTTTCACTACCCTTAAAAATGCACTCATCTCGGCGCCAATCATCCAACCCCTCGATTGGACGCTGCCTTTTGAGATAATGTGTGATGCTAGTGATTTTGCCGTAGGGAGCTGTTCTTGGCCAAACTAGAGATAAAAAGCATCATGCAATCTCCTATGCAAGCAAAACCTTGAGTGGAGCTCAATTAAATTACACTACCATTGAAAAAGAGCTCCTTGCTTGTCGTTTTTGCTTTTGATAAGTTTAGATCCTACTTGGCTGGAGCAAAAGTCATTGTTTACACCGATCATGCTGCTTTAAAGTTTTTGCTCAATAAGAAGGATGCTAAACCCCGTTTGATACGATGGGTTCTTCTACTCCAAGAATTTGATGTAGAAATCCGTGATAAAAAAGGAGTAGAAAATTCCGTGGCGAGATCATTTGTCGCGTATACAATTCACTAACCTGCGGGAATTACCCATCAATGATTTCCTACGTGACGACATGCTGCTCCTAATAAGGGACTCACATCCATG
This sequence comes from Chloris gayana, assembly GCA_031894775.1. Lineage (NCBI taxonomy): Eukaryota > Viridiplantae > Streptophyta > Magnoliopsida > Poales > Poaceae > Chloris > Chloris gayana. Next base: position 22,605 of record JAUNZO010002765.1, read on the forward strand.
GTACGCCGACATTGTGAACTTCATGGCAACGGAGTGCGTACCACCTGGAAAGAGCAAGAAACGACTCATCTATGAGAGTCGCCGTCACTTATGGGAAGAACCCTTCCTTTACCGTGTACTGCGCAGATGGATTGCTAAGGCGATGTGTGCCCATACCGAGAGCACACGAATCATTGAGAAGTGCCATGCATCGCCATACGGGGGACACTACGGCGTGTTTCGTACACGAGGCCAAGATATGGCAAAGTGGTTTCTTTTGGCCAGCCATGTACGAAGACACAAAGGAATTTGTCGAGGCGATGCCCGGAATGTCAAAGAGTTGGAGGCATCACGGCAAGAGATGCAATGCCCCTCAACTACAATTTACAAGTCGAGCTCTTCGACGTATGGGGCATTGACTTCATGGGACCGTTCACCAAGTCACATGACTGCGAATACATCTTGGTGGCGGTAGACTACGTGTCTAAGTGGGTAGAAGCAATGCCTTGCGGGGCCGCAAATGCCAAGCATGCTCGCCGGATGTTCCACGAAATTATCTTCCCGAGGTTTGGAACACCGAAGCTAGTGATAAGCGACGGAGGGTCTCACTTCATTGATAAGACCTTCGACGCTTCCTAAGAGAACTTGGATCAAGGCATAATATCGCTACTCCATACCACCCTCAAACCGGTGGGCAGGCCGAGACCTCAAACAAGCAAATCAAGCGGATCCTGCAAAAGACCGTAACGAGAAATGGGGAAGGGATGGAAGGACAAGCTACCCGATGCACTATGGGCATACCGTACAGCATATAAGACACCCATAGGCATGTCCCCATACCAGCTCGTGTACGGGAAAACATGTCATTTACCCATCGAGACGGAACACCGAGCGTATTGGGCCATCCGGAAATGGAACATGGACCTTAATGGTGCCGGACGCAAAAGAAAAATGGAGATAGCTGAGTTAGAAGAATGGAGAGACAAAGCTTACCACAACTCAGCTATATACAAAGAAAGGACAAAAAGGTGGCACGACAAAAAGATAAAGATAAAGGTATTCAAGGTTGGAGATAAAGTCTTGCTATTCAATTCACGGGTGAAACTCTTCGGGCATGGAAAATTAAGAAGTAAATGGGACGGACCATACACGGTTATTGACACCTCGTCACATGGAGCAATCACACTTCAAGACGACGAAGGTAAAATATTTAAGGTAAATGGTCGGCGCCTTAAAATTTATTTCGAGCCCGATAAAGATAAAGAATTTGATGTCATGCACTTGATTGATTTGAAATATCTCTCATGATATCCCCCGTTTTACTTCATCACCCGTAGCGGTACTTTCCTTTGAATAAATATAGCAAGAAATAAACCAGAAAAAAGAAGGAAACCGAGAGGAAGAAAAGGCGGTCCGGCCGAACCCCACTTTGTGGTTCGGCCGAACCGGCTGATCTCCCACAGCGCCCATCTTTTGCCAAAAATCCAATATCTCCTTCCCTCCTTTCTTTATTTTCTGCTGGAAAATAAAAACCTTGTCGAGCGCGCACAGGGTAGAAAACCCCTATTTATACTTCTCCTCTCCACCCAATCTTTTCATCTCCTCCACTTCCTACATCATGAGCGAACATAGCGGCGCCTCGTCCGAGCATCTCGGACGGCAGCAGCAAAAGGAAGAAGCCCCATGAATGGATTGAAGAAGGCGAAGCACTCGACAACGCTATCCGCCTCATTGAGGAGCTTCGCCGGCGGTTAGAGCGCGCCAAAAAAGAGAATGGGGTTCTCCGGAACCTCTACAACCACCTCGAGAGGGAGAAGAAGAAGGATGAAGACCTCATCGAGACCCTCAGCTGGAGGATGGGCGCGATACGACCTCGCCTTAGAGATGATCGAAGAAGAGAAGGCGAAAGCTGCGGGAGGAGGAGAGGAAAATTAAGAAAGATTAAGAGTAGGACGTAGAACGCATAAACCTTAGAAATCTTTCGATCCTTTTTGTAATACGCCTACTTGTTTTAATTCAATCATATTAGTGCTCCCAGGGCTTCCATACCGGCGAGCAAATTTTGTTTCCAAATGTCTTTTGTCTATCTTTTGAAGGAAACGAGGCAAAAGGCAAGTGTGGGGGGGACATCGCGGAAAGCAAAGACAAACACACGCGAAGCGCGCGGAAACATCACGAGGAAAACAACACAAACACAAGCTGCGAAACGGAGCGCAAGTGAGGCCCGAGCCGGTTCGGCCGAACCCAAAAGGGTGGTTCGGCCGAACCCTGGTGGGTCCCACTCAGCCCTGCTTCCTCGTGGCACTTGAGTTTGTTTCTCACACTTCCTTTTTGCCTACCTTATTTGTCAAGTTCATTACGAGACGCGAAAAACAATTACTAAAACTTGACCAACTAAAATTTGGGAAGATTTCTTTTGAATACCTTTGAAAATCCCAAGTCTCTCCCTAATACTCTCATGATGATCTTGCACACTTTTTATTACTCGCTTCATCACCACTTGCACTGTGAACAAATAATCAAATCCATAGGACCCATGTTTTTCTAGATTATTGGCAAGTGTGATATGGCTCGACGAAATGATCTTATGCTTAGCTTACCGAGTCCTTGGGAATTTTATTTCACAAAACAAAAATACCATGGCTTCATGCTCCTCTCTTGATACAAAAATGCCTACCAATGCCATATGACGATCATACCTTGCAAAACTTACATACATATGCTGCTTGTGTTTGCAATGAGCTTTACCAAAATTGAGTGACCCTAGAGAGAAACTTGTCATGCTCTCTTGATCAAGAGCACGTACACTCCACCAAAAAAAGGGCTAAACTCCTACACTGGGAGCTAGCCCCCCACCAAAATAAAGACACTCCTCGCTTGCACCTCTTTTTACCTCTCTCTCTCTCTCAATCACGCATAAACAAGACATGGCTATGTAGAAAGAAAAGCTCACACGAGATGAGCAATGAAAAGCTCACACGAGATGAGCAATGAAAAGAAAGCTCACAAAGATGAGCAATGAAAAAGAGAAGAGATGCTCAAGCATAGAGCAAGAAAAGAAAAGAAAGAAAATAAAAAGATAGCCATGTTTTGAAAATGCAAAATAAAGAGGGGTCAATTACAATAGGAGTTGTCACTTTTTCATATCCATACACACACGCACTTCTTGATCAAGGTTGCATGACTTGGCTTCTCCATGGATCCTTTCTTTTGGCTTAGCAATATTTGTGATACAAGTATGCCTCTCTCATTCCCTACCGAGCTCCACATACAAGCCTAAAAAGTAGGAAAAAGAGAGGCAACACAATGCCTTGGTGAGGAAAACACTTTTTGAGCGATTCAAGAGAATCAAAGAGGAGCGGGAGTCATGTTGTTTATTTTCAAAACTTTCAAAAACCCAAGGTGCTTAGTGAGCAAAAGTATAGTGACTTGAGTCATGAGGCTGTTCCACTTATCAATCATCCAAGAATGCATGTTAGCCACCGTCATGTTCACAAGTAAAACGGTGTGGCTTGTAATAACATGTGTGCAGGTCTCTAAGAGGAGAGATCTCTCAACTTACGCTCCCACCTTTACTCGAGGACGAGCAAAGAGCTAAGTGTGGGGGTCTTGTTGACGGTCCTTATGGTCCAATTTTACCGTCAACATATTGCATCTTTTTGAATCAAACACCATCACCAAGAATAGACATAGGGATTATTTCTAACAAATTCCACTAGTCTTGGTGAAATGATGAATGCGGGTGCAATTCATATGAAAACGAGGGGAAAACATGCACGAAACATGGACTTTGCAATCGACGGATTTTCCCAGGACTAAAGAATATCGTCCAAAAGCCCAAAACCACAAAACGGGGCCTCAACATCAAACCAAGCAAGTGGATTGGGCCGAGTACACGCCGAGAGGAAGGCACCGAGAGAAGAACCAAGCCCGGGGAGCCCGGGCCGGTTCGGCCGAACCGCCCTGCGGGTTCGGCCGAGCCGACGAGTGGGCCCCACGGCCCACTTTTCTACGGCGGTTCGTCACCGACGTACGGAGGTCGGTTCCACCTGCAATTAATGCCACCAGACGTACGGAACCGCCTCCAAGTTGCCGACCTTCCAAGGCTATAAATAAAGGGCTATACCCCCTCTCTCAACACACCACCAACATCAAGATAGAAGACAAAATTCTCATCCTTAGGCCAAGGGCCTCTTGTATCTTAGTAGAATAGGAGAGAGGGCAAGGAAAAGGAAGGAGTGTTCCTCCCTTTTATAAAGTGGAGTAGTATTTCCTTTCCTTTTACCTTGGCGTGTAAACACTCTTTTAGGTGATTTATACGTGGTGATCTACTTATCTATCGTGACATATCTTTGTTAGACGTAATTCTTGTTATACTTGTTTACGGGATCATCGCTTCGCAAGAAGTGCTCTAGCTTTCGAACTCGGTTCTAGGCCGAGGCTAGAGTAGCGGTCAATAGCATAGACGTGGTGTCTAGGCTGGAGATCGCCTTTGTTTCTTTGTGTGCCCCACGGTTTGTAGAGGTAGGTGGCAGGAAGTGACAGCCCTGTCATCCAAAGGAACCCTCCACGTTCGGGTACATAGTAGAGCTTTCGTAGACCGGAGTGGCTTAGCGAGACCAAGCCTAAGACGGTGCCGAAGTAAACAAGTCTAGCTTGCGTTCGTCTACCTTTAAAGGATAAATAGATAAGAGTCACCCTCTCGACCCTATTTTGCTACGTTGTCTTGGTTGTCCTTGGGTAAACTAACCTTGTTGCAGAAATACTCCGTTCCCTGCGGATATAAATACGATACCTTGGAATACTCCGGGTGAAGTGCTACAACGGTATTCCGTGCGCTTGCGGATTTATTCGTGACGTAAGAAATACCAACAACAGCATAAGTAAAAAGAGAGGGAGCGGCCTACCCGTCGCGCGTCCACCCGGTCGTCCGAACCGGTGCGGCTACGGGAGACCTCTCTCGCGGGGCGGCCCCGTCACGGGCGCCGACGAGCCTGCCGGGCCCGCTTTCGTGGCGCCGAGGCGGGCCCGAAGAGTCGGAGGAGGAGGGCGACGGAGACCTTTTCCCTTGCCTTTGTCCCGCGCGCTCGGGGCAGGCCTCGCAGCGCCGGGGCTGCCACCGGGGCCCCGGAGGCACCTCCGAGGGCGACCGTCGCACCCGGGTCGGAGGAAGGTGCAACCCGGGTACCCGGAGGCCGGGGCGGGAGTCGGGTTCGCGCCGAGAAACCCGAGCGGCCCCGGCCGGGCATGCTCGTCAAGAATGGCGCGCCCGTTCGCCGACCGATGGAGGGGCTCGGCACCTTCGGGTACGTGAAGGAGGCGGACCACTTCTTCCCGGTCGGCGTCGAGTAGGCGAACCGTTTCGCGGCCTCGGGCAGGTCGGAGCCTGCCCCGTGCGCGTGCGGCCGGCGAAGTTGAAGTCCCGGTACAGCCACGACGGGACCGATCTCCGGCGAAGGGGTGCGATGTTGCGCTCGAGGAAGTCGTGCACCACCCCGCGCGAGTCGGACCGGCCGCGGCGAGCGCCGCGATCCGGTCCACCACGGGCATCATGCCCTCGGGAAGTCGGGGCACGGCGTCCCGGACGGCCAAGTGCTGGGCCGGGACCGGCGGGACGCGGAGGCGGCGAAGATCCTTCTCGTACGGCACCGTGAACCAAGCCCTCTTCCACGCCTCCACCTTGCTGCTCGGGCGAGTACTCTATGTACCCGCCGTCCGGCCGGCGGTCGCCGGACGCACCCAATCACCTCCGAGGCGTTGGTGAGCGTCATCTTGAAGTAGCGCCGGAAGATGGGGAAGCACGGCTGCACCCCCACGAATCCCTCGCACAGGTGGGCGAACACGGCGGCGCCGCGACCGCGTTCGGCGTAAGGTGCGCCATGCGGATCCCATATTCCCGAAGCACCTCCGAGGAAGAAATCGGAGAAGGCGGGGGAACGGCGCCGGCGACGACGAAGGTCACGAAGTGGAGGATCTCCGACCCTCCGGTCGGCGGCGGCAAAGGCCCCCGACGCGAACGGCCCTGTCGCCGTCCACCGGCGAGAAGGGCGAAAGCCGCGACATGTCAACCCTAGCGTCGGGCAACCGCGCCGTTGGCGGGCGTCCGCCGACGGCGAGCGCGCGCGCGAGCTGCTGCGGCGGGGGAGGATCTTCCGCGGCCCATCTTGACGGCGCGTGACGACGGCGACGGGAGCGGCGGCGCGAATCGGCGAAGAAGAAGGCGAAGGGAGTGCAGCGGCGAGAGAGAAGCCGAGAAGACGGGAGGCAAAGGGCGAAGTGGGAGACGTGCCCCGAGCAACCGGCCCTCCCACTACTTGAGCGCAGACGCCGGGCGGGCCCACGGCACGCGAATCGAAGCGACGCAGCGCCTCGGGGCAGTCGTGCCCCGGTAGCCCAAGCGGTTCCGCTCCTCCGAAAGCTGCGCCCGAAGCTACCCAAGCATCACAAAGGCGCCGACGGGTGGCCCCAATCCTCGCTCCGACCCCGCGGGACAGCGATCGGGGCCGGGGCTCTGTCGGTGTAGGGGGATCGGGGTCCCCCTAACCGCGCGCGGGCCGCCTCCGGCCCACCAACGAGGATGAGGCCCACGAAGCCACGAAGCCACGAAGCCACGAAACCCACGAGTCCCGCGGAAGCCGGAGGAGTGGGGGCGCCGGAGACGGGACGAAGCTTCGCGGTAGTTTCCTCCGGCGCCCCAACTACCCGGAGTTAATGCGGCACTCGATGGCCTTCGGCAGCGCGCGGCCCGACAAGACGTGCGCGCGTCTTCCCCGTGCGCCGCGTCTCGGGAAGCCGCGCGCTACGGTGCCGGGAGGGCTCTCGGCCAATAGGAAGGGAGAGATTGGGAACGCGAACCAAGAGACGAGAGATCGCAACGGATTTATGTCGGGATCATGTCGGAACATGGGAGGAAGGACCGGACCCCCACCGGGTGTCCGGGTACCCCCGGGTACTTGTATAGTACTCTCCTCCTTGCCCTATAAAAGGAGGGGAGACCCTCGTGTAATAGGGGATCCCCTTTTGAACACACCAAAAAAACAGGACGTAGGGTATTACGCATCTTGCGGCCCGAACCTGGATAAACCCCGTGTTCGTTGAATCATCCACACTAACGCGCGAGCAGATCCGTTCTTCCCCGAGCCTAACCCAAGGGAGCCTTGACAGGCCCCCATTTGGAGGTGTGCTCACACACCGACA
>JAUNZO010002766.1:0-11238 GCA_031894775.1 Chloris gayana
ATCATCGTGTGGTCTTTCTTGAATTCTAATGCTGACTGCTTTTTCGACCGGCAAAGCTATTATTTTTACATTGTAAACTCTTTTTGCTTGTTCAGTGCTGGAGATGTTCGTGTAAATTGGACACCAGTTTTGAAAAATGGAGTGACCCTCAAATCCGGAGATGTTATTTCTGTCAGTGGAATGGGAAGGCTAAAGGTAAACTAAGAACATTTGTGGTATCCTTCTATTTTGGTTGTCTTTTGAATGTTGTACCCGCTTAGGATTTAGTTTACTCTGATACCACTAGTTGGTTGGTTTTATTCACGAGAGCTTTTGTCGATATTATTTCATGAATTAGTTGACATCTGCCTCTTATATGTAAAGTATAAATCTATTCAGTTGGACACTGTTCCAAAACTCCTCGAGAAGTGGGGTACTGCAAAATTAACACTGACATTGTCACCATTTTGAGCCTCGTCCCCATGAATCTTTGTGAGGTACACCTTTTTTTAGCAGCCTTGATACTGTGGTATTGTTCACACACTTAGGTCGTGTCCTGCACATCAAAATGACACCCGAATCCATACTGTTTGGCACCTCAGTTCCACCTGGTGCCAACAAGTAGTAAGCAACGTTGCCTGTGGTGGGCAAGATTATGGTTGATAGACTAACATGAAGAACCTTCATTATGTGCTGAAGTCTAGAGTATCACTACCGATATGATCCTCTACTCTATCCCTTATCTTGGGTTCTTGTAAACAGATTGCTTTGCTGGATGGTAGGCTCTACCAGAGATGTATGCATGTTGCTAAATTCTAAATTCTTTTGCAAACTTCTGAAAATTGAAGTGTTAGCTTATCTTCTGGGTTATTTATGTTATTTGTTCGCCTTTTTCTTAGATTGGGGAAATTGTGACCACCAGGAAAGGAAAATATGCGATTGAGTTGATTCAATATCTGTAGTCCTGGAATTGATCTACAATTCTATCAAGGATAAATTGAATGGTATGTTTTTTTACGCCTATACATGACTGCGATAATATATAATAACATTTTGTTACTGCTTTAACTGGAAGTTACAGAAACATGAGTATGTTCCTAAGATTTTGTTACTGCTTTAACTGTGAAAAGAAAATCATTTTCATCTGTTAACAATTTTTGTCAGTTCAGATTCAGGGCTTCAAATAATAACATGATGTTTTTATTATGTAAAATATGGGTCATTCATTGCTTCTGTGCTATCAGTGGTGTGATCTTTTTGGCATTTTTATGCACTAATGGCTGTAAACATCCATATTTCTGGTGCTGCTTTCTGTGAGGGATTATTCCACTCTAAAGCTAAAAAAAGAATAAATGTATGCCATAGGAAACAGAAAAGGAATCTTTCTTCGGCTCACTGCTTTACAAACTAGATAACACTATTTTCAGTATTTGAAAATGACCAAACGCTAGGCTACTTCATCATCAATAATTAAACATGTGAATGATTATGACAAGATGAGGAAACCTTTTGCACTTGGTAAGATTGATTGCTACTGATCATAGAGCCCGTTGAATGCAAAAAGGTGTCAAAAGGGACTATTTCTTTTTTTCTCGGGATCGATTTTTCTAGATTGTAAAATTATTACATATACAGGAGAATATTTCAATTCACCAGACCAGGGACTAATAAATTTCTGGGGATCTATTCAGAGTCCCCAATAAATGGAGTAAGATTTGGATAATCTTCTTCTGATTCTTTCTGCATGAAAGAAGAATGTGCAAGCACTCCAGTTCTTACCAACACAATTCTTTGCCGTTTGTAATTTTTGTCTGATTCTTGCACAGAAATATCCAATCATATCTAACGAGATACTACTGGTAATTGCTATATAAAAAGGAGGACATCACATGCACGGAGTTTGTGATGTATCTAACCTTGTATAGACTTTAGATCTACTAAATTGACAGCCTGTGACAACGGGTTGTTTGTTTTAAGCCCACCAATCAATTGTGCAGGAACTATAATTACCGCTACCTTCCTTGCAGTTTTCTTTAACACAGATGCCAAAAGCTTCCTCGCTCACATGCTCCTTCGAGCCTTACTAGTAGCCTTGGTGTTTCTTTTCCAGAAAACTGGAACATTTCAATCTCAGATCAGATGGGATCGGCAAAACTCCAAGATGCTTGTCACCTCGTGACTTCTACCAAAGGAAACTAAAAGGACGTCGGATCGTATGACATCTGATATCTTGCATGGTAGGCTGGCTTGAATATCTCAGCTGTTTGACGATATGTATACAACCTCATTTGGTGGGTAACTATCAGTTCGTACGTATACTGTTGGGTTTGATTGTCTTAGAGTCATCAGGCTGCTTGATTGCCTCAGTGTTTAGATGAGGAATCTCAATTGCAGCAATCACTTTAAAGTGGACCATTCTCAAAGTATGCCTTGCAATGTTGTTAGTGAGTTGAATCAGTGGAACAGGTGGGAGTAAGCTGCACTTTCCGAAGCAGAATCATGCTAGTTTGGCTGCTTTCAAATCAAACTTTCTTTGGGCCGGCGTGATGCTGTGCTTTGTGGACGTGAAGATAATGTAGGTTAGTCCATGTTCTCCGCACTGTCAATCTCCGGTTTGCTTGCGCCAGTTGGATGTTTTGTTTTCTTAACGAAGTTCTACTTGTTCTTTAGTAGTCCAGCATGAGTTGTAACATCTACGTCCTGACCGGGATGATGCGCCATTTGGAGGACAAATTAGTTGCGACAAAATTGACTCCGGCGCTAATATGCTAAGGTTTCCTTGGATTCTACGCTCGCCATACTTAACAAACACACAAGCCAAGTGGCTAGCTTTTTGACCAGTAGGAAGCTTGCATTGCCTCCTTATCTCCAACGAAGATTTGACCAGTTCGGAGGATTCAAGAGTATGTTATGAAATCATGGCCCCACTACAAGGCCTTTGCCGTCCTGTGAACTAATGTTCTAGATCTTGTAATATTTTCCACGCTCAACCACTCTTCTGGAGGTTACAGCTATGTCTATATTTTGACTGACTTCATCAATGGGTGCGTTGTGTCACACGTTCCAAGTATTTTATGTTATATAGTATACGGTACTGGATATGATCTGTTTATGTTTTGTTTTTTGACCAGAAGTGCGCGGTTGAAATTTATTGAGTTTTGCATGGGCACTTGAAATTTAGACCGAAATAAGAGTGAACATCACACGACTTGATGAGATCAAGGTGCGGCTCGCTGGCGAGGGACGAGCAGTTGATAACATTTTCGGCGTACCACGTGCCATGCAGTAGCCTGCTGAATGTGACGCCGTATATATGCTTAAGGAAGTGGACACGCTTGGGATCAATAGCGTGCCAACAAAATCCGCAGTTCGTCTATGCGGCCATTAATTTAGCTATAACAAAAAAAACAAAACATATACTGCCCATAACCAAAAACGAAATCCAACTGCTAGGATTTTGAAGCAAGTGTGTCGTCTGCCAGAATGCAGATAGGAGGGGCAACATGACTCGGCTCGGCTGCTCAGTTAGCACTAGTTCCCATTTGCCTATAAACAAGTACATTATCAGGAGCCTGAATATATGTTGATTCCATATACCAAGCAAGATCGAGGAACACTTGCGTGCAAGTATCGCGTCGTCCTAATCTGAACCAACAATCATACGTGCATCACAGGCGGCACCACACGTCCAGCGATCGACCACCAGAGCCAACGACGCCAACACAATCCAAGCCATTTCAGGTTTTCCGCCGGCCACACACCGTGGAGGGCGCGCATGGCGGCCAGCAAGAAGAACGGGACGAACGAAACGGTTCCGCGCGCGCTCCCCGTCCCCGGCTGGCTAACTGCAACGTTTGGGTCCATGCCCCGACGCCCGCGCGCGGCGCGGCCCGACGAGGCCGGTGTTGCGGCGAGACCCCGACGTGGCCAAGAGCGGCGCGCCACCTCACCGGGACCGGGCTTTATCCGGCGTCAGCCGTGGCCGCCTGCGCCGGTTGCTGTCCGCCGCGATCTGTGCTTGGAGCTAGTACTGGCACGCAGTGCAGCCTTTGCTGACACTGCGACTGGACACACCTTCTGTTTTCACACCGTCTTTTCTCCCTTTCTTATCTTCAATTTTCCAGGACCGCTGTCGATGTAAATTGCTCACGTTATTCATGTGGAGTTGATCCGAATGGATTCGAGGGGCAGTATGCGTTTCTGGTTTACAGTTTTCCACTAGACGTGTCCTTTGCCATAATCTCTCCTTTATGTCGTGCTTAATAGCTGGAGAAATTAATGGCAAGATATTGCTCTGCTGACCTTTTCTAGTTGACCGGACTGGGATTTGTTTCCTGTTCACAGAATTTTCAGGGAAAAAAAGGGTAGTAGTACTTTTGACTCATTAATTATGCTGGCCAAAGTAAAGCCGCGCAGGCCTTGTCATGTGATCCCGTATGTGTCTCTCACCACAAAAAGCAAGTAAAGCCGGCCTTCTCCTTTTTAAAGAAAAATAAGGTAACATTGTAGGGCTTGTAACATTTGGCCACAGGTTCCTCTCCAGTACACAGAACACACGCGCTTCGTACAGTGGTGATAATTAAGTTAAGGTCAATCTTAATGGGAGTGTCGTAGTAGTGTCATGAAGTATTAAATTTATTAATACGGCATGATGAGAGAAAAGAGGAGTGTCATGGGATGAAAGATGAGTGTCATCACCATGACCTTCACTGACAGCGATTCTTAAGAATTTCTTCTTAATAACTATACGAAGACACTCTTCATCGAGACTGATCTAAGGATTGGTTTCGCCAGTGTGAACTGATCACTAATTGCGCTGGAAAATTGAGTCGGTGCCGCGACCCGTACACTATTTGTGAGATCGACACAGCCCTGTGGAGTTTAATGGCACCACATGGCGCCCGGCCACTGAAGGTCCTCGCATCAATTAAACCGCCGTATCAGCGGCATCACATGAGATCCGGATTAGTTTATGAACAGTAACATGGGGGCAGCGAATCGCTGGCATCCGAGTGATCAAGCATATGCATGGTTAAACAAAACAAGTACTACTAGCTAGGGCTGGCTTTTAACTACGAAGAAATACGCATGCACCGAATTCGATAGGCGTCCTGGTTGCTGTCAGCACCAGCGACAGCGCTGTTTATTTATCCGGAAATCAGAGAGCTCCAGGCTCAATCGGTGGCGGTAATTATTAGGGCGCGCAAGCGCAAGTAAAGTCAACAAATTAAAAGGCGCGGGTCAGCAGCAAAGACGGGGTTACGGAACCATCACGCTGCTTGACGATCCTCCGTGTAGATGTGATTAGTTGGGTTTGACTAACTCGGCCACTCGCGAGAAAGACGAGGCTCCGTGTCGCGGTCCTGTCGAAGAGAAAGTGCGGCGAGGCCAAAGTTGTGGCCAGGGGGATGGAATGCTTTTCCCTTTGTCTCGGCAAAAAAGAGTGGACATGTGTCGCACTCTGTTTTCTCTAGTACTAGTAGTATGAAATTTTGACCGAGTCTGACTGGAACAATGTACTTCTGTAGTACTACTAGTATTCAACAATATACGCGGTCATTTTTCCTGGTACTTTGAGATTACACGATCGTAAAAGAGTTGTGCTGGCTATATTAAGCTTCAAGGGACAAGTACTATTCCTTTTTCCAGAAAAGCTGGGAGTATGTTGCGGTATTCCAGTGGCTAGTCCAATCCAATGATGGGGCCTGCATGGAATACGGTGGAGTGTGGATGCGGGATGAGACCGGTGCCGGCGCGAGCAAGCACCAACATGCATGGTCCAGCAAAAAGGTTTCCCCGCTCCCGAAGCTTTACCTCATCGAGTCAGTGTATCAACTGAACAGTGAGTGTGGTGTGGCTGGGAGCGAAGCGAGAAACGGGCGGCACGTCGAGCCGGAGCACTCGCAGTCGGACGCGATCGCGCTCGTGAGTCAGATGAGATAGGCAGGCGGACTAGTCTCCGCCCGAATCTGAGCCACAGGGCGGGCGGTGACGGCGACGGGCGTGGCTCGGTCCTCGGGCAACTGAACTGATGCGCGCGGCCCCACGAGGCACACGGGTGTGCCGAATCCGGCCGTGCTCCCGTGCCCTTCCTTCGCCCTCATCAGTCCCTCAGCAACGGGCGGGACCCCGCCACACGAGTCACGCGCCGGCCCGGGTGAGTTCACGAGCGCCATCGCTTCCGTCCCACGGCTGCTGCCAACTGGTCTGCATCTGCTGTCTGCCCACCAAGTGGCTTCACGGTGAGACCCAGTCGTCCGTTTCGTGATCGCAAATCGCTTCTCTGAGCTGGACTGCTAACTGTTCACAGTGCGGCCAACAGCAGCAATCAGAGAGAGAGGCGAGCACGGTTGGGATGCGCCCATCTACTGCTCCGGCGCAGGTGATCCATGCGCCAACTCCGACCTGACAGGTCCGTCTGCCGGAGAACATCTCGGAAATATAGGACTGGCAGAGGCAGGAATTGTCAGGGGCTTTTGCAGGAGGCCAGGAAAAGGTTCCTTGTCCGCATCTGCTCCGGTAGCAGCATCGTCAGATTGCGGGCTTGTACTGCAAGTGTTACAGGTACAACCCGAATTTGACCAGGATTATTGGAATTTTGCATGCACCCCGCAAAATTACAAAGGCCGCGTATTTATGAGCGCTGACGCACCAGCAGTGGCCCGGGAGCGCAAGGAATCAAACCAAAACAGGGCGTGCAGCAAAAGGGCAAACAGAATTGACATCACAGTGAACCGGTCGGAATCAGGAAAGCAGCGAGCCAATTAAGCTTAATAATTAATTGATTCATCCATCATTTCATTCCCGCGAGCGATCAGGAAACCAATCGAGCCACATGGGCTCGGATTGCAATTGTACAGTAGATTCGAATCCGATCGCTGGTCGCGGCTCGAAAAAAGAGAAGAGAAACTCGCTTCTCCGTCATTGCAAGAAGAAGCGAGCAAAAATTACAGCAGCGGCGGCGGCGGCGGTAGCGATCAAAGCTAACAACAACAGCAAACACCTTACAAAACTACTGTGGATGAAGAGCGGTGGTGGTAGCACTAGTACCGGTAGTAGTCGTCTCATGTCACTCTGATGCAGGAAACCTGATAGCAGCGCGGCTGGATCGATCGGAACCAGCTGGGCGCTGATGAGGTTGAAGACGAGCCGATGGAGCGTTGGGATCTCCGCTCACTCGGACGGCGCCGCCATCCTTGGCGACGTGACGGGGAAGAGCGGGAGCAGGCGCGGCGGCTCGGCGCCCCTCGGCGAAGGGTGGAGGAAGAACCCCCTCTCGGCGATGGCGGCGCGCTCGGCCTCCTCGGACGACGCGGACGCCGGCGACCGGTTGAAGGGGTCGCCGGTGAGCGGCGTCACGGGGCTGCTCAGCTTCAGCGACGGGAAGTCCAGCACGCTCGGCGACAGGATCTCCGGCGCGGCCCTCCGCGGCGACGGCGGCGGGCCCATCGCCAGCGGCGCGATCATCTTGAGGTTCTTCATGCTGCTCCGCCGCTCGTACAGCTTGAACGACGGCTTCTTGGGTCGGCACGGGCCGCCCGCCGCCGCCGCCTGGTGGTGGCCCGCGGCCGCGGTCGTCGTCGGCGCCGCGTCGGCCTTGCCGGGCTGCGGCTCGGCGCCGGTGAGCATCTGCACGACCTGCTTGAAGGAGGTTGTGTCGGCCTGGACGAAGGTGGTGGGGAACGGGGTGGTGTCGATGGTTCGCGGGACGGGTCGCGGGGATGGCGGCAGGTTGTGGGGTTGGGCGCGGTGGTGCGGGTGAGATGGGGAGGTGGAGGACGACGACGAAGACGAGGTGGAAGACGAAGGCGAGTTGGGGTCCAGCTGATGAGGCGGCATGGGGAGGAACTGCTTGGTGGAAACCTCCATTGAGGTGTTTCCTCCTGCTGGGTTTTGGTGCTGCTCTGCTCTCTGCTTGTGAGGAGGAAGGAGAAGGAGAAGGAGAAGAGGATTTGAGTGGAGGGAGAGGGTGGGGAAGGTTAAGAAGGGAGGAGGAAATGGTTAGAGGTGCATTTCTGTTGGTGTGACTGAGACTTTGGACGACGGGTGCTTTCTCTCTCCGAAATCTCTTCCTTTTCTTGCTCGCGTTTTCTTTATTTTCTGCCTGGTTTTTCTCTGGTTTCCTTTGTCCTTTTCCTCTTTTTTTTTCTGCTCGAGTGTGTTGGGTAGTGTGGTGGTGGGGAAGCAAAGACTGCATGAGTGACACCTCGACCCTCTCGATTTCCGCTATTTACACTCAGCAGGCTAAGGTATATAATTTTCGGAGTGGTTAAATCAAAGAGAATTTTATCATTTTGAAGATCTTAAATAAAGTCTAATCTCGAAACTAATTGCAGACTCCTATCTAATTCACGAGACGTATCCAACGAGGGTAATTATGGTGTTATTAGAAGATGTTTCTTAGTAGCATCACTGTAGCAGAAACATAGATTAATTAGGATCATTAGATTCGCCTCGCAAATTAGAGTGGGTCGTGACATAGATTTTGTTATCAAATTAATAAAAATACTACTAAATAAGTAAGATTCTCTTTAATGTGACAATGCTTAAATTTTAGAGGCAGGAAACGAACCTAATTTGTTCACAGGTTCACAAGGGCATCTTGTCCACTGAAATAAAACTGTCATATTGGAATAACCGCTGTCAGAACAACCAAAATTACTGACAGGTCAGTTTTCGTTTTGAACTCTTGTCTGTGCTAAACATCACACCTTACGCCCGTCCAACATTTGTTATATTGAGAAATGTGCATGACAATCATCAACTTTTTTAAAAAAAATGGAGTTGTTTGTGTGATTCACGAAGAGCGCAGTGATAATTTACCGGCAAGATGCCGTGGAAAGCGAAAGGCAGGGAAGACCGCACAACTTCCCCGTTGAAACTTTGGAACGGAGAAAGGTCCGGGAACGGGAGCTTGCGGCGGAAGATGCCTCGGGTTTTTGGAGCGGCACACGAGGATCGCTTTAGCATTTCGGTGCCGGGTCATGGCTCGTTTCGGTCGCGGCACACGAAAGATGCTCCAAAGGCTGGATGCATTGACTAGGACGAGATGAGCTATTGACTCCACCTGCCGGTGGGCCACCCAATTATTCCACTTCCTCCTGTGTGTCTTGTCCTCGGCCTCGTACCTTTTTTCTTGGGCGCGCACTTGCAGAATGCTCTGTTCCTGCTTGCTGCTGAGCGTGGCACTGACACTCACACTCACAGAGTAGTCCGTCGTGCCTGATCGAGGCGACATCATATCAACCGGGAAAGGAACAAAATGCAAATCTACCTGTAGGTTTCTCACGTCATATCTCACCATACTCGTAAGATACGAGCCGGGCCTTGTGACCGATGATTGTGGAGATGGAATCGTATTCATGACCCAAATTTAGCTGCACGATGGGAGAAAAAAGGGGGAAATTCTAGAAAGCGGGCATCCAATTCCGGTTTTAACGGCTGCGAGAAACGGCAGGAATTGACTATTCTCGGTGAAGCGGACACACGACAATTGCATGCCACCTAAACCGGAGGAATCGTAGGAAATGATGCTGTTGGCCACGTTTCGCAACAAAAGTGTGGGTGTATAAGTGGGTTGAGCTCCCAACAGTGAACGCTTGTTGCACGGTACTACGGGACGTGCTGTGGTAATAGTAGTAAAGATACTGCTGCACATCTCAGAAAAGAAATACTAGATCACGTTAGGAGCCATCAAACCGGAAAGTGCACATCTCAGAAAAATAAGTGATGCTGCAGGGATAAATCAAGCAGACAACCTCTCTAATGAACTTGGTGTCGCATTTGCATCCCTTGGAACACCCAAATTCTACACGAAACAGTATGATGCCTTTGAATGGGCACATGCTACGCAACAACCACTACTAGTCTATTGTTGATCACTGCTTGGTCCAGTGCCATGTATCTGGCCACCACCGCGGCCACCGGCCCACCTCCCCACAAAATGCCGCATCCTGATATCAGTATTGGGCGGCTCAAACAGACTGCAGGTCAACTTTTTTCAACGAGCAGGAAGATAACTCATCGTGAGCAGAAACAAACGCCAGAGAGAGAGAGATATCAGCATGCCGTCGATGCCCGCACGACGACCACCAGTGGTTGAATCTCTGGACGAATTTTTTCGATTCCCCGTTATCGGAGAACGGGATCCACCCAACACTTCGGTTATTTTCGCCAAAAAATGTTCAGTGGCGGTGGCACGTCGCGCGGCGAAACAGGACACGGACTGGCGCCGGCCGCGCTCGCGCGACCACACGTACGGACGCGGATACGAGCTACTCCGGGGATCGATCGATCGGATTCCGCCCGTGCCGGTGACGGCTGGGCACGGCGGCGCCAAGTGAGCAGCGGCTAGCGCCCGGCCGCTTTCGCCGAGCTAATCATTGTCCCCCGGCACCGAGACGTGCCACCAGCGAAAACCCCGGTCAAACACTCCATCACACCGTCTCCTGCTGTACCATTAGCGCACTCTTAGTCGTGGTGTTGGAGTGCACTTCAGCTTCAGTCTCCGCGGACCCGGCTGGCCTGTCACTTCCTGTGGACCTCGCCGGTTCCTGATCTGGAAGCGCATGCCAGCGTGGACCGGTGGCTCGCCGCTCACCCGGGACTGTGCTCGTTCGGGAATGCCTTGACAGCTGCCAATTGTAGGTTGATTCCAGGCGGCCTGTTAATTAGGCCGCGCTCTGATTGCACGAGAACATATTTCCGCCTGGCTGAATACCCGTCCGTTTCCGGCGCTTCTCCCTGTTCGTGGCCACGAAACCTTCTTTGACCAGCGATTTATAAGCGCGCAGCCAATTCCACATGCATCGAACAGCGACCGTACCAGGGCCATCCATCGCTCCGGACCACGCTACCGTCGCTTTTAACCCAGCCTACACAATTTCCGTTTTTTTCTCTCTTCATTTCGGAGGAGAGATCTACCGAATGCTCCTGCTATTATGACTCCGATCGAATTCGTTCCCTCCGAACAGCCGCCGAAAATCTGTGCGCAACTCTGTAGACTTGGTGGCATGGGCCACACTGTTCTTCAGTGTCTTCAAAACCCAACCTGGTTAGCATCCTCCAACGCGCCCGTGGACCACGCAAGTGGAAGACGGGATCCCGATCACGAGGTGCGCCCATCTGGATCTGGTGCCTGCCTGCCAAACTGTGGAGTGGAGAAATCCAGCGCCGGTTCTCTCTTTTATTTAAAACTCGTTTTCCCCCTATACCCTTCACTCTCCTCCGCAGTTGGGACTAAAAACACATAGCCACATC